>CM032339.1:47592066-47893066 GCA_019022885.1 Schlechtendalia chinensis
TACCGTCCAAACGTGACGGGCCGCCGCAGGGACTGGAAACGAACCCAAACCGGAACCGGTTCATGAGGGTATTTCAAGAACCGGAACCGATATCGGAACCTATATTTCATATTTCATAAAACTGTATCAGAACCAGAACCGTGTAAAATTATAAGTTAAAATTTTCGGCTCCTAACGGTTCTCACGTTTGAAATTATCTAGATTTTTTTGAAAATAAATTTCTATCCATTGGTTCAACTCGATATTTTGAAATTCACAGATTTTATTTCATGGGCGTCATAATTTATAATGACAATAAAATCTAGAATGAATTTTCCATCAAAAAAACCTCATTACCCCTAAACGATTGGAGCAATCCTTTAAATAAAATTATTGGTAGACATAAAAAAAAAAATCAAAATAACACATTATTGTAAGACTTATACATTTTTCGCTAATCTAAGAATCTAAAATATTCAATATTAAATTATCAACGTTGATGGAAGAATTAGGACGATAAGAAGAATATTAGAAAAATATTCTTACAAGTGATTGTGTAAAATTTCTCAAAAAAGTATGAAAACGTATAAAACTTTGAAGATCAATCAGGCTAAGTAATAATTGGTACTATTACTGGTAAGCTGAAGATGGCTAAACAAATTATTAAACCTTTAATAATTACACTACAGTATAATTGGTAAATTATCACTTTTTAATCCTAATTTCTATAATTTTAAGTGGCCTGTTATTGCTGGTATTAACCGGAATCGAAATTTTTATTTTTTAAAAACTGAAACGAAACCAGAACCGATAAAGTCATTGTTGTTTCAGTCCCCGGGCACGCCGTTTCGTTTTTGCGGGACGTTTCGATGCGCTCGCAAAACTACGAACAGCTGAACAAACGCGTACACCGCGTTTACGCGGCGTGTCGTGTACGGTGTGTGTATTTATTCGGCTTCATGCATACGTGTAAATACGTAGTCCGACGTTAAAAAAATTTTAAAAAATGCTCGTCCACCATAACGACATGTTGTAAAATAATGAAGCTCGTACATAACGTAGTCCACAGATCCGTAGCACACGACACCGTGGTGTACGTGTATTGTAGTGTTCGTTGAACTACTCGGTTTACAGTATTTATTTGCCCGCATAACATATGGCGATTTCGTTTTTTTTTCTTCTTTTTCTTTCTTTTTCCAATATCCTACACGACAACCAAATACTCCTGTATCCAGTGTTCGGATTGGAAAATATAAACTAATGGAGCTCAGTTGGAAATTTAAAAATAACATTCCAAATGAAATATTCTACGAGGTCCGTCAAAAAAGTTCCCGGAAAACTGTCAAAAAACATTTATTTCTAAGGATTATACATCGGAACATTTATCTCCTTCAAAACACTCCCTTCCCGCAGAAATACGCCGGTGGTACACACATTTTTTTTCCGGCTTGCATAGCACGTTTGACAAATATATCGTCACGGGTGTCCGCTTCAAGTCAGTCTTCGCAGACTCTAACGCGTGTCTTTTTTTGCTAGCCGGTGAGAACCATGTGCGGCGAAACCTTGTTCATTTGCAAATCGCGTTACGACGCCGTGCGGACGCTTTCGCGGCTCATTCTTACACTGGTGGCGACATTTCGCAACGTTTTTCGGCGGTCCTTATTGATCGTGTCTTCGATTCTCGTCACCAAAGCGGGTGTACGAGCCGTTTTCGATCGTCCTTCGCGTGCGTCGTCAAGCACCTGTTCGTGCCCCTCTCTGAAACGACCAATCCACTCGTACACGGCTGAACGCTTTAACGTTTGATCACCAAACACGGATGACAACATTGATTTAATTTCGGTATTCGTTTTTCCCAATTTAACAAGGGATTTGACGATAACTCGCTGTTCAACAATTTCGTCCATTTCCATTGTTCGAAAAATCGTCACGGGGAACCGAAGCACGTTCGTACGGTTTCATAGTATATCTGTGGGTAAATCTAAAAATAATTGTCAAATAATATACGAATAATATTCTGTGATAAGTGATGTACAAGATAATAAATTGCCATTATCAAGTAAATGTACTTGATACAGCAATAACGTGTTAATAATGATAAAAACATTAAAAACAATAATGTCAAATATACTATTTTTTCATGATTTTTTATCCATGGCTCCCAGATATATCGGTTATAAGCGTTCCTTTGAAAAACGTAGTAAAGGGATGCTAATTTTTCTTAAATATAGTAGAAGAGCTCCGTTCACTTGCGTCTCCGTCCAATTCGAGCATTGTTTGTACCAAACGAATAATAAAAATAATAATAACGCCATATTTTATTCAGCTGTAATCTCGTTTCGACGTTTATTTAATTATTAAATTTTTCATCCTTGTGTATTTAAACGTATTATTAACTCTGTTCTTATCCATAAAATGTCAGATTTTTTTTTCATTCCCTACGTACGAGCGATAAAATGCATGACGGTTTTTTAGTTTTGTTTTTCTACGACCGGATACTGCAATCGATCTAGTCCCTTGTACGAGATTTACGGTCTTATCAAAGGACTCAATGAGAAAACAAAACGTATACATGCATAAAAACACATAGAAGGCGTGCACGTTTTGAAAATCGTTGTCACGTCATGACGCACAGACGTTATCGTCAAAACGGTCAAATCCGTCTACAGACAATATTCAACGAGAGCGTCATTGTTTCCCGGAAATCATCAAATTGCAGTGTTGAAGTTATCTGTTAAAAAATTAGTTGAGAGAAATTATCGCTTTTATATAACACGTATCGCATATACATTGCGATTTGGTCATTATAAATTATCGATTATCTCCAATTGACTATTTACATAATTACACGGAAAATTATTAATCGCTCGTTTTCCAACGAATTACATTACGGATTTTCATATTTTTAACGATATTTGAATTATGTTTTTAAAAATGTGTCGATATTAAATTTACTGTTTCTCGAGTATCGGATTCATATGACTAGTTATTACATAAGTATTTTTTTTTTTTGACAGTTCGACACGCCCAAACTATTTTAATAATAATAATTATGTCCGAAAAGTATTTAAATCGATATTTCGGTTATTCGATTATTTTTGAGTTGATCATATTGATTTTTAAAAATTTTAATTCTTTTTAATCATTTTATTCATTTTTTTTTTTACTTTCACTCGGTCCAACAGTGATTTCTAACGGTGAATAAGGGGATACTGTTCAACATAAATCCTAATTATTATGAAATGATTTATAAAAGGAAAAGGATATTTTAATTTTTATATCATATAAAGTAAATTATACTTCAGTTATTTTAAAAAAACAATTTTGGTAATAATATTTCTTACATAATATACATTTTGTTTGAACTTATTTTAGTAATCAATTGAGCTGTGTCTCTTTTTTTTCTCTGACATTTTGTTTATAACATTTAAAACATCTGCTTCGACTACTAGCCTTCTATAATGTGTGTTTCAAATCTGGATTTTTGTCTGAATGTAATACATCTTTTATGGTTAATCGTTCTACTTAATGCTACGCGGAATTCGGTTATTGAGATTTTTTGATCAAGTAACTTTTTTTGAATAACACACTGAAATTTATGACACTAATATTAAGCAGTGAATCCATAGCTATTTTTCTATACCACTATATACTCCTTCTCAGTGGATTTAAATATTACGCTATTTGATCTGTCAATCAATTACTTGATCAATAGATGACTTCCCTGTATTATAGTCAAAAACTATTTGAGGTTTTGTTTTTATTGTATTGCGATGTGTGGTATTTGAAACATGTTTAGAGTATTGAGCATTAACGTAAATGAGATCATTTATTGAATAAAAATTACAATTAAACAACATTAGTAATAATTGCAATAAAAGTAGCAATAATAATTCTAGGTTTTTGCTAATCAAATCAAAATGAAATGCACAAACTTGAGATAACGAATTTAATGACAAAAAACTATAAATGAGAACAAATTTCGGGTATCATTTAATAAAAGTATTTTTTATTAGTTAGACCCAAATATGGTTCTCATAGTAATGTCAAAAAATTTACTGAAAACCAAATTTGGATCTCATGGAAAACCCCATAAAAACCCACATGGCGCTCAACCAGTTAATTATTTTTTCCATCTCGTTTTTCCCTTTTCTTGCGATTAACCACTCACATAGAGAACCGCCACTATAATCTCTCTCTCTCTCTCTTCGGTCACTATGCATTATTGAAATCATATTATATACAATATATTTACAGTTTGATAATGTTTTTTAAATTTTTTTTCTGTTCATTCGGAGAACAAATATACATATATATGTGTACGTTTACGAGCACTAGAACGGTATAGGATATAATTTTTGTTTATTATCGTTTCAATTGGAGCGAAACGAGATTTTGTCGATCTTTTTGTCAATGCGCCCGTTTTGTTTGTAGGTTTCTTTCGTGCGGCTACAGGGACCTAGATATTAGGTAAACTATAATTAATGATTATCGATTTTATTAGGACGTCTGTGAACACCTAAGTTGAGAAACAAAATCAATAGTGGAAAACAGTCGATCGCGTGTTCGTTTAATAAACATTTGGGCGAATTAAACGTTACGTTTTCGTGTACGTCCCCGATCATCGTTTCGTTTTCGGACGGTCAATAATTTCGAGTTTTGTTTGAACAACGGACATGCGTGAAAACAACACCACACCTGATACATTATCAGGTATTATTAAATAATTTTCGCGGGTCTTCATTTTGATTTCTCCATCTACATACCTTGTAAAACGTATCCTACGACTTACGTCACAGTAATTTCAAAATATGAACAATACGCCCGTACCTATATTATCCGTACTAATACCGACTAAATAATATACATATATAATTATCGTTCTCGAGTGTAATTACTTCAAGAGACGAAGTAGTTAAAAAACAATATTTATTTTCAGAACAATACATGATATATTATCGTGCAGTTACAATGACAAGATAATAACTTTCAAAACAAGATGTGATCCAAAAATCGCATGTTTTTTACTTACACATTGATAGTAATAGTTAAAACATGAAAACGAATCATAATAATTATGATCACCAACAGTATTTCGACACGCGACTTGTTAAAAGTTTGCTGATGAAGTATGTCACTTCGGTGTGTTGTATTACAGGACGATTTTTTGCGCGTAACTATTCCGTACTGTGAATTATTTGGGAGATTATCATAATACGACATGGGTTAAAACTATCGGTCCGGTACTACTTCACCGAGTTCGCATAATTTTATTTCCTGTTCAATGTAACCTTAATTCACGATGCCCGAGTAATGGAATGTTATTTTTATTTCCATTTCGTTTTGATTTCAGGCCAAAGCCAGCAAACGAAAACCGCAGAACGTAACGGTTATGTTAAACGGACAAGTTATCAGAGTGACAGAGAACAACGATGAAAAGAAGATCGTGCTGGATACACCGATAGAAAGGTGATTGCAATCGTCCAAAACGCCCGTAGAATAATTTAATGAAATTAATTAATATTATTAACACAGTTTTTCTTATTTTTTCTTATTTATTTATATTTTTTTTTTTGTGAACTCCAACGGTCTTGCTCGTATACAGAAACATTTAACCTATATTTTGTATACAGTCGTTCGGTTATAACGGATAAGATCTAAGACCGTACGATTTTACCGTGGTTACGAAATAATATCATCGTCGCCACTTCATTTTTAACATTGTTACGCTGTATGAGTGATCGTACTATCATATGTATATATTGAAACAATAATAAAATTTTAAAAAAATCGAAAACAATTTACAAACGTCTACAACCTAACCATGCAGACACTCGTGGTGATTTGTGTGCCCTTGACTATGTATGTTATAGAAACGTTATATTGGTTTTTTTTCTATGCTATTATTATCGAATTCGGCGATAAATTATTGATTTTTGTAAGTCTAATGTCGTTTTCACGGTGTTTTACACCGTAACCCGAACGAAAACGCTGTCCGAGTGTTTTACGGTTGAACGTCTAATCGCGCTTACCGCGTGGAAAATAAATACGTAAAAAACATACCGACAAATTCACGTTCCCCCTTACTGTCGACACCGTTGTTACGTTCCGAGCATAACGTTCAGTTTTGTTTTATCTAATCCGCAGGGTGTCTCATTGTTTCACCGATTCGACTCATAGCAACGTGTTTGCCTTCGTCACAGCTAGCGGCCAAACCATGTCGGAGTGTCACGCTTTCATGTGCTCAAAACGGAAAATGGTAAGGTCAAGTTTACACCCGATCCGCTGCGGGGCCATGACCCCGCGTGACCTCGTAGCCGTTTTTTTAATTGGGAAATTTCAAGAAGGAAAAAATAAATGCGTTTTTTATTGTCTGTTACCGCGCAGGCGCAAAACATGTCGGTTACGATCAGTCAATCGATTAGCTCTGTTCCGGAGGTCTGGAAGGAATATAACAAACAAAAACCGGACACCGACTTGAAAACGCCAGAAATAATCCCGGAAACTGTTCAAGGTAAACGATGCTTTCGTATATAATGAAATTGTGATGCGACATCCAATTTCGTATCGTCACGATACGCGCGCGCGTTTCGCCGTGCGATGAAAATCGCGGACAAACCAAGACGCGTCCAATCGTGTACACATCGCGACCACCCGAAAACCTTTGGCGACGGAGACGACCCGTTAACTATGAAACGTGCACGCATGCGTGGTCACACGCCGATTTCACGTTGATCCAGACGCGTGATTTATTCAAAACAGCCTGCCGTTCACCCGGACGGTCCCACGCGATAAGTGCCCGTAACGAACGTGCGATGATACGATTACGGTATCGCCGAATGTGTCGACCGTCATCGCAAATCACCGTGTCATCATTATTGTCCGAGAGTCTCGGTCTTGTTAGAGTCTCGTTACGATTATGGTCGTTAACGGCCGGGCGAACTGTGTAAAACACGTGCTCGAATTGGAAAACATAAAGTGGTGGAGCTCGATTGGAAATTTAAAAATAGCGTTCCGAATGAAATCATTCTACAACAAAAAATCGTCGGTATCCCACGCCCACCAGTTTACCACTTGTATACCATCTGATTTTTATAGTATTTTTTTTCAATGCGATTTTTTATAAATAAACAACTGATAAACCAATTTTAATTTAAGTAAAAGTAATAACATGTACACATCAATTACATGATAAATACGCTATCACAACTTATAAAAAAAATTTTAATGTATTCAATAATGATCACTAATAAAATAGAATTTTCAAAACGGTTCGCCAATTAACGATGTCGTTTATCGACAATTTGTGCTAACAAATTTACAGTTACAGCTTACAGTTTTATGGGATGTCTGTGGGTAAATCTAAAAATAATTGTCAAATAATATATGAATAATATTCTGTGATAAGTGATATACAAGATAATAAATTTCCATTATCAAGTAAATGTACTTGATGTAGCATTTTCATGATTTTTTTGTTTACGGTTCCTCCCAAGTATACCGGTTATAAAGCGCTTCCCCGCGTTCCTTCGAAAATTGTAATAAAGAAACGTTAATTTTTTTCAAATGTAGTAGAGGAGGTACGTCCCCTTGCGTCCCCCCGCCTCCAATTCGAACACTGAGAACAGATCGCTTTGCGTTTCGTGTAGGTGCTTAGTTGTAAACGTTGTCATTAAAAACGAATCAAAATGTGACTAGTTTCAGAAAACCTACGTTACAAACGACTCGAACGTTAATTCTTTTTTATTTTCCCGACTGAAGAAAAAAAAAACAAACTACTGGCTCGTTGTTCGTTTCCCTATTTACGGTATAATGTAATGACATGCGGACGCCGTTCGTGCGTCACCAGACAACATCCGATTGATAAGTTGACATTGCTCTTTGTTTAAACGTTTTGTTACGTCATGAACGGGATATCGCGGAAACGGCGAATTTCGTGCGAAACGTATAAAACACGTCACCGCAAAACGATCGGTTTCTCGTGGGTGGTTGTTTCGAATACAAAACACTGTCCGCGTTCGATCCGCGACGACGAGTGACAATTACAAGACATCTCTGCGAAATCGGTGTTTATTGTTCATGTTATAGGCAATCGGATTAACCTTTGAAATTATTACATTGTGATCGGGAACGTCGTGGACAAGAACTATATGGTTATCAGTAGATACTGTTGTATTAAGCGTTTCGGCCGTAGTCATATTTAATTTTAATTCAATAATATGTACACAGTAACAGATGTAATAATAATAATAATAATAATAATAATGGGATACTGTTCGATTTTGGAAAAAAATAAATTAAAAAAATAGCAACATGCCGTTGACATCTTTGCACGACGAAATGACGTTTGCCGAATAGTTGGCACATCCATCACATATCCATCACATTTACGACACGAGTGTGTTCTCGTTAGTGGTTGTGGGGGAGGGGGAAGGGGAAATTATTTATTATTGGTGATCATTTTGCACGCGCAAACACAGCGTTCTGCAGCGGGTATGCACAAAATACGTACAATGTACACAAAATCATTATTCTGTAAATTCAAATCCAAGGAAAATACGCGCGCAATGAAACTGTGTGCGCGTTTAACGCGAGCGACAGTTTCGGGGGACACGTTCGCGCGGTAATTTTTTATACGCGAGACGTGTAGACACGTGTGCATTAAAAAGCGAAAGCATACACAACGTACAATATAACGTGCAAAAGCGTTGTGCCGTCCGTCCATTGTGTACGAAACATCATAGTGCATTTCACTTTTCACACACGTACGATGCACGGTTGAATTAACAAAAAAACAAAATTTTTAAAAAGAACAACCTGTTCTATAATGGGACGGGTACGCGTCGAGCGCTGGTCTGCGCGTGTGCGTACAGAATATTATAAAACATGAACAACGACGCGTTTATTAATTTTGCAGAAGACGTGGCTCGAGAGGTCAAAGAAGCGAAGCTAATCGACTTGTCGGGAGAACCTCTGCCCCGACAGCAATACGACACGTCCAGATGGGTAAGCAGATCGTAACGCGTTCAAAATGGAAATCGTTCGGAACCGAGCCGTGGACTGTTCTTGAGACGGTGTACGCCCGCGAACCGGGCAAACTTATCGTCTCGGGGGGGTGTGCGGGGGGACCTCCGCCACCGCCTCTTGGGCGTCGTTTTTGTTCCGCACGGAAACGTCGTGTTCTTAACACTTCGATGCCGTCGGCACGTTCACACCGCGTAGTCCGTGTTCCGATATCGTTTGCCGGTGTGCGTTTGCGTGTAAATAATAAGCGTGCCGATACATTTGTCCGCCTTGTCCGAGTCCGCGACCGTAAGACGTTTTCACCGTCCGAATCGTTACGAATCATAATACGCAGACCTTACGGTTTTTTTAGGATTTTTCTACACCGTAGCCGCCTCGAGAAACGCGACGACGCGTGCAATAGGAGCCACCACAAGGGGGTGGGGGAAGGGAATCAGTGAGTACTATGGTCCCGGGGCCCGGGCTATCTGGGGACCCAGGGAAATAAACATAATACATACATATTATTAGTTGAAATTGGAATAATAAAATGAATCGTGCCACGCCAGTATCTTTATACAATATTGGTATAGAAATATATTGGTTTCTTACTACATAATTTTGTGTGACAATCTATGTGTATATATTATTTTTATTTCATAAGATCGGGCCATTTGGCGTCGGTAAACGGGTGGGGCGCGCGTAAGTTTGACATAATAATAATATTCATTATTATTGTTGTTTATAAATCCTTTTTAAAAAAATGTTGGTTTTTATATTAAACTGTTTAAATCAGTGTACTTGTGCTCCAAACTTATTTTAGGATAACTAAAAAAACTGATATTTTTAGAGGTGTATAACAGCAAAAGAAGCTGTGTAACCAATATTTTAGGTACATTTTGTAAAAATAAAAAATAAAATATTAGAATTTATATTCAAATTATTATAAAAACCAATATACAATGAGAGTCCGGATTTATTTACACTACCGTAGTTGACAAATTCATGTGGGTGGGCCTGCGTGCCATTCTTAGGTATTGGGATGAGGTTTTATTCTTCTTCTGAAATTTCAGTGCCGGTTTTAGTCGCAAATATAGTTTTGGCATGCTAGAAGACTATTTTGAACCGTTAACGTTATGGCTCAAACTCATAAATTGTCCTTGACCACGAGACTCTAGTAGTAAAAATTTGGTTGACAATAGGAATTGATGTGTATCGTCTAAGTTGAAACATAGTGGCAAAGGTAGCCCAAAAACGACATAGTCGCCCTGATCACGATTATACAGCTATGTATAAAAAAAAAAGTACTACCGCCGATTGTCGATCGGGAAAAAAAGCAATCGCCACTGCTATAGTGTGTATGCGAATTGTTTTTTACGAACTGATATGCGTTAAGGAATGTATATCCAATAACAGTTGTCTGTTATATCAGTTAAATACTGTTTTTAATCTCCACGTTTTCGTAAATCTCTGTGCACACGTGTCGCTATTTTATGTCCAACGCTTGGTTTAAAATAATGAAAGAAAAATATTTAAATTGTTTTGTTGGAATATTACCTTGAACACGCAACACGACCATATAAACATAATGTTTCTACCAATAACATTACAATAAGTGTTTACGACATCGCCAGTATCTAAACACGGATTTCGGCAAATATTGTCCAACGATTCAAACCAGACAAACAGCTGTCGTGTCGATCCCACGAATACGTTCTATAGTGACAACGAGTATTAATTACACATTTTCTTCGTGATCATTAAAGTAGTATGAATTCAACCAAGACCAATTCTTCGACCAAGACGAAACTCTGAATTGAACCCAACATTTCACGGCGGGCAATGGCCCGGTCTGCGTATGTGCGTATACGTGCGCGCCATTGTTTTGCACGTCATTTCAAATCCATTAATTAAATTGATTTACTCGCAATATTATGTTTTCTTTGGAGTGTAACGCGCGTACGAGTAATAACTATAATCGTGTATCACACCTCAGATTGTTTACCAGAGGTTAACACGTACACGTATTTTAGACACCGTTCATGATCCATACTTTAATCATAATGTGAATCATTATTTATCTATAACGTGTAATTATAGTTAAATCGACCATGAGGTTCCGCGCGTTTGTGACCGCGAAAATTAAATGCCAAAAACCAAACACAATCATTGATTTCACTCGAATTATGCTACACCGATAACGTATGTGTTTGTGCACCGCGTATGTTTCACGGGGGGCATTTTCTTATAAATCCATAACATCGTTATTTCATTTTGCTTTTCTTACAATCGTGTAATCGATTTCAAGTCGGTAAAAAAATTTTCGGGGGTTTTGGGGGGTTGAAAAAACATTAATAACTTATTTGAATTATTTTCATTCTGAATTCTAATCATCTTATGTTAAAAAAAAATACACATAAAATTGTCTTCGCTTCTCAGCAAATTTGTTGATTACTTCTTTAGCCGTAATATCAGTTTTCCCGTGGATATTCAATAGAGCACTACTGTTCTCTCCAATTCGCATTATTTTGCCAATCCTTTAACGTCTTAAAGTTGATTTATTGTTTTTTAAATTCGATTTTTTCTAAACCCGTTACAACACCACTGTTTACAATCATCGTACTTAAACCAATTTATCATTTGTATACAGGTTCTATTTGAAGAGGATTCATCTTCTAAACTGGACGTGGACGCATTACATCAAAGGTATTTAACATATTTAATTTTTAAAATATCGTATAAATACTTTGCTATAAAACACTTTATTCATTTTTTCCCCCAATGCAAACGTACATCAAATGAACGTTCGTTATATTTATATAAGCATATTCGTTCTCTGTTTTATGTTTTGTATCATTTACGATTAAAATTCTGACATGAAAATTTAATCCATCGTTATTTAATTCCGATATCAAAACATCAGACAACTTGGCACTGGAAATGTTTTTACTAAAAAACAATTTGCAATTAATCGTCGAATATTATAGCCTAATGTTTTGTTTCGACGAAATACTAATATTTCTTTTTAATTTCATATCGATATGAATTTTCAATTCTTTTTATTCAAATATGTAGTGTTATCGTCATGAACTTTAAACTTCATTTGACTTGAAATTGAAGCACGGGGTATTTGAATTACACTCAAAATATTTAGAAATTATTTTCATTGCCGCTTAAAATTTTAAAAACGTTCTATACAAATAATACATAAAACTCAGTCCCACTTAGTGATGGGCACAACCGAATGAAAACTATCGAACTATTCGATAGTCTAAAACTATCTATTTATTCGATAGTTTTTAAAAACTATCGACGGGAACGAATGTTTTTCGATAGTATCGGACTACCGAACTATCGACCTACCGAACTACCGGACTACCGAACTATCGACCTACCGAACTACCGGACTACCGAACTACCGGACAACCGAACTATCGGTCTATCGAACTACCCGACTACGATGGGCATTACCGAGTATATTCGAACTATTCCATAGTTTTCATTCGAATAAAAACTAGGTCCCAGATATTCAAATAAAATAACGTAAATTTGTATAGTCGATAGTTCGATAGTCCAATACTATAGTATACAATACTATAGTCCAATAATATAGTACGATTTGTTATCGAAAAACATTCGATTCTCTCGATAGTGTTTAAAAACTATGGAATAAATAGGTAGTTTTGGACTATCGAATAGTTAGAAATTTTTCATTTACACGATTGTTAGTATGCAAAGCAACTTTAGTTGGGAGCAGTGGCGTATTTAGGATTTCATCTAGGGGGGGGGGTATATATTACAAAATATTTTATTGACCTAAAGAGCACTTCGTAAAATCATACCTATTGGCTATTGTAAATAAGAATATCAAAAACTAAAAAAAATCAAGGGGAGGGGATCTATCCCCCATATCCCCCCCCCGTAAATACGCCACTGCTAACCTATGTAAAGTCTATCTCGTAAATAGAAGCATAGATAATATTCAATTTTAATTTTTATCTGTGGTAAAAGCATAAGTAAGTTTTTAATGTAATAAGATACAAATTTATGTTGTCTTATTAGAATATACGATACCTAGTTTTTATTCAAATGAAATATACGGCATACACGTTAGTTTGTATTCGAATGAAAACTATCGAATGTCATATTTGGTAGTTTTTATTCGAATGAAAACTATCGAATGTTATATTCGGTAGTTTTTATTTGAATGAAAACTATCGAATATTTATTCGATAGTTTTCTCTGAACTATCGAATATATTCGGTAGTTAAAACTATTCGGTAGTGCCCATCACTAGTCCCACTCAAAGTCGTTTTCCGATCGTTGTAAGGTTTGTGTTTGCCTATTATTGATTTCAATTTTAAAACAATATACAATATTGGTTTGCCCCGAGTTATTATTGTATAAATTTTTTAATTAAAATTGTTTAACAAAGATAACCTAATGAATGGTTTTATTTATTATTTTATTAAATACATTTAATTTTAAACACACACATCTGCTTATATTTTCGTTACCAGTAAATCGCTTCGTAGTTTGTTCGCAAAGTTTAAACATTTTTACCCTAAAATTGCGTTAAAATAAGTTTTATATACATAAAAAGTTTGCCAATTTTGACGTTTGTCCGTCGTAAGAAATAGAAAAAATGTTTTTAAGAGAATCTAACGTTACCAATTGGATATTTGTGTGTATCAAAACCTAACCCTATGTAAAACTTATAGTTATAGAAAATCGTCATAATATTAGGTATGAAAATATTATTGAATTATATTGATTAATACCGAATGCCTAGTCTGTAAAACGTCGCCGATAATAATGTTTTAACAGAAAATCCGCTGATACGGTTTGACATGGTAGTGTACGAGTATATTATATATACGTACACATAACAAATGTGTGGGCACGTGTGCAAATTTAACGTCAAAATAATACCGCGTGCCATTCGTAGTTTTATTATTAATATTCGGTTTTTATCGTCATTATGTTTTTTTTTTTTTTTTTGTGAACGTATTTGTCATTGTATACACGACTGACATATGAATTCGTGAAATTGATAAGTGTGTATACATATGTGTGTGTGTGTGTGTGTGTGTGTATGTGTGTAGCCTAACCGTTTTTTATATTTTGTTGGCGAATCGAAGTGAACGCTGCTCAGATATTATCATGCATTCGAATATGAGATGCAAATCGTTCGGATATATAACGAATTTTGCTTTTGTTACAGGTCTGAAGGATTTGCGAATTTCTCTCATCATTTCAAACAAGACCGTCAAATGTGCTGCTAGAAATATTACCAACAATAACAATAGTATAATACGAGTATATATACGATATATATATATATATATATATATAAATTATTTTATATCTATTAATGAAGAACATATTATATATATGTACTTACGGCTGTCATTCTGTAGCTTCAGTTAATAATAATATTTTACTCTATATATTTTATTTTAATATTATGTTAATATTTCGTTTATTATAATTATAATTTACACGTAATTATCCATATATATATATATATATATATATATATATATATATATATTCGTATTCGTCCTTTAACGTGCCGCTACCGAGTACGTAATAATACGCGATGATAAACAAACATTTTTACCAAATATATACGATCGATGTAAACATAATTATTATTCATTTTTTTTTTTTATTATTATAATTGAATATTACGGCGTATTATGTTTCACAAACAAAGTTGTAGGCATTGATTATCATTGATCGTGGTTTTAGGAATAAATGGACGATTTGAATACGTTTTAACCAGGGTTGGACTAGGTCACCGTTGAAAGGGCTGATGAGCCGTAACATTAATACCTAAATGTGACTATTATAAATTCAATTGCATATGGCCTCAGAATTTAATTCAGACTCTATTTTGATATGTTAGGTAAGAGGGAGTCTGCCGCTAGTCCGCCAATGTTATTGTATTTTAAAAACGGAATGAATTGTTGAAACTCTTATCGGTTACATAAAAAAACCCCATAGAGACGGAATATACGATTTATTAAGATTATCAAAATGACGTTCGTAATTTCACATACCTAACAATTATTATTTATGTAAAGAAAAATTTACAAATATGAACCACAGACTTATATTATATATTGTACTTTCGGTGTCATCCGCACATTTTTTTTTATACACTATTCAGTTAACAAGGCCATATATAGATTTTTCTTCAGGGGGGTCCATAATATATTTTATAACTTTTCAGTCTTCTTTATACTGAATTTATATTTTAACATTTGTTTATTAAATAAGTATTTGTTCTGTAGTTCATTTGCTTATCGTTATGATAGAATATATTAGTATTTATGCCAAAAGTGATGATTTATTTTTTATGATGATAAAATAATTAAATGTCTCGTATAATATAGAAAAAATTGGAGGGTGAGGGGGGGTCCAGACCTCGTGGACCCTCCCTTAGATGCGGCCCTGCCAGTCAGCGTTACGATTAATTTATTTTTATTATAAATTATTCTATTTAAAAAATTTAACATATTGTCAGTATTCTGAAAACATTGTTTTCATTGTTATTTCACCATTTGGGAACGTCGACGATACATGTAGGTACATATACATTTGATTACTTTCATAACGTAGGTGTAAATGATAGATTTATGTAATAAATTATAAAGTATACTAACACATTAGAAAAAACAGGCTTAATATAAATTTAAACAAAGCTATTTTGGAATCTCTTACATTTGAAAAAATCTTTCATGAAATAAAGTATTGTGTTAAAAAATGCATTAATTGTATGAAAAACAAACTAAATATTATATGAATTAATACTTTTATTATATCGATTATTGATAAATATTAGTCTCATAGAGGCCTCTAAAAATATTTTTCCCAAGGTCGCAACAGAGTACAGAGCTAGTCCAACTCCGATTGCAACGCACACATACGTACCGTCGTGATTTCAACAAAAGTGTTAATCTAAATCAAATATGCAAAACTACATGAAATACACGTAAGTTATCCATAGGCGTAATTTGAGTTTTAAATTTGTGTGGCTATTATATTTATTTTTCGATTTCCAAATGGAATAGATCATATTTGCTCAAATCAAAAATTTAATTTTGTTTGTTTGAACAATTATTTCAATATTAAACTATATTAAATTCAAGTCAATTGGGGAAGGAGCTATAATTGATTTTGAGGAAGCTTAGCCTCCCTAGACACCCCCCCCCCCCCAATTGCGTTTATAGTGTTACCGGCAATACGCACAATTCAGATACAACGCGTGGGCATTGTGTGCGTTACGCCCACTACAGTTTTAGGCAAGTGAATAAAACACATATTGTAATAATCGATTTTATTTTAAACTTTACGATATGCCAGATATGTTTTAGGCAAAGTATAGAATCAATTTATCATGTTGCGTTCAGGTAACAACTGTTTTATATTACTAAATACTCATAGACGAAATATCATAAAAGGTGTCTTGATCATCATTATTCAAACGAACAATCTCGTATCATTGTATAGTACCTAACTAGATTATTGCAGAAAATTACGTCATTTCAATTAAGCAATTAATCATCAATCAATGACTCATTTGATTCAAACGAAATACCGATGACTATAGTGTCATCCCCCTGCGGTATTCTATTTACTGTCGCATGGAAAAACCATCAGTTCGAAAAAAACGAAATCGCTCAAAATTCACAATCCGAATTGATAATGGCCGAAATTTCCGAATTCACGTGGGCGTACCATCTCACTTTGGGACGAAAAAAGGACAACCACATTTCAGACGAAACAGTTATCGATAACGGTAAAAAATGTAATTTAACCAGGTAAAACTTTTGAAACCCTATATCATCATCAAACTAAAAAAATAGAGAAAAATTACGATTGCCACTAATTAAGATGATATTGCTTATAGTTGCTTAAACCTTAATTTTTAAATTTCAAATAAAAAGTAAACTTGTTAAACTGACAACATATTGTTTACTCGCATTGCTTACTCGACTTTTAGCGTTATGACATCATTTTACGTGTCTAGGAATTATACGAAATACATAACGAATGAAAAATGTATCATAATAAACACGTACGAAATAATAGTCGTAATATAAAATAGTATAAAATTTAAATAAATAATTTTTTCCCAATTTGTCGTCTGTGCAAATTTTTTCCCGTGACTTAATGAAAAAAATAGCTTCTTGATGATATTTGATTATTTTATGTACTTGTTCATTGATTAGGTGAAGTATTGTTATATCTCTCGATTTTCAGTTCGTTGTAAGACTGCTTGTATATCACAAGATTTTTTCTACCCTGAAAAACACCGATTTTTAATAAATTCCTAGATTTTGCGGCCTGAGCCTACTGACCGCATATCTTCTAATAGCTCAGCAGAGCTATTCAAGGCGATAGTGCAGAACTCAACCAGTTAAGGTCAGATTCTGTGTCGTCTATGGACCACCAGCACCGGGTTTCAGCCCGTACCCTTTCAGGAGAGCGCCGCGAATTAGTTAAGTGCCTCATTGGTACCGCTATCCCCCCCTGGGTCTAATGGTTTGGTTACTATTTAGCGTTTGTCCCGCAGCCACCACGTTTCAGCCGAGATAGACACCTCAACCTCGCGGGGCACTGCGTCCGAAACGGCAAGCCAGTCCGGCGTGACAGTGGGGCTCCTCTGCTCCGGTGGTACCGACTAGGTTTTAAATTGACGTCGATGGGTCAACCCGGAGCTTGCACCTCTCCCACTATTTTGACAACATGCGGGCTAGTGGTTGGCCATACCGATTTTTGATAGATCACACAATTTTCAGGTGTATTCTATACTTTAGCTGTTCAAAAACGAAAATCTCGGTGGGTCGTTTTTGTACAATGCGGTGTTTCAATGCATCTAAATACATGAGTAAATATATATATACATATATATACAGTTTGCCGTGGAATCGTGTAATTTTCCGCACCACCTTAGATATTATTGAATAACAATTATAGTTTTAGTAATAAAACTATATGTCAAAACAATATCATTGAGGTATTTCACATGGCGCGTTTTTTTTATAGTGGTATCCCCGGTAGGCCTAATCCACTGTTTTTATTTACGCAAACAAATTATACACACAAGACTTACAACCAGTAGCGGATTTACAATAAGGGCCAAGGGTATTGGACCCTCTTCTAGACACTATAGTGATCCATATTCTAGTACCAAAAATACTAAGATACTTTTTTTTATATTAATTTGTTGCATTTTTTTTATTTTTTTATTTTTTTTGGATTCCCCCAGAAAATTGTTGAAAATCCGCCACTGCTCACAACTATAACTATAACTAAATATATACATATGATCTATACAAACATGAATATTTTAAACTATTATTAAATTCCACCCGACGGTCTGGCCGGAAACCGATTGGAACTGCTCTCGGTCGTCTAACCTTGTGCCTAATGTCGATCGTAAGCACCACAATTTTCTACGCCGTCCCGGTTCGTGCGACGAAAACGGCGACAAACGGGCAAGTCATCGTCAGGACGTCAACGTCTCGTGGCACCTCCTGACGGTTCGTGCCTACCCGACGACGACGATGGTCGGATGCCGTAGTGGTTCTCGCGTTGGATCGACCAACAGGTCAGAGTCAAAACCGCAAGGGCTCGGCGAATCAGGCGGAGTGTGAACGTGGCATGGACAAGGAGGTTGATTCTGGGCCTAGAAAGGCGAACTGCGCAGAGGACACTATCGAACATCCGTTCTTCAAGTGTGTTCACTCGGCATAGTATCAACTGCCAGACAACGCCTTATGTGGGACCATCGGTGACCATCGTCCCGAGGACTTCAAGACGACCTCTTGTGCGAGCCGGTGGATTCAAAAAAATAAATATTAATAACAATAAACAAAGGAAAACTTTAGAGACTTAAAAATCATTGTTAAACATTGAACGACTGAAACGACGTTTCGAAATAAACAAATTCTTTACGTGCACTAAATGTTTTCTGTTAAACACGTTTGATTGTGTGTAGCCAATTAATATACTATTATAATATTAGTTACAATGTGTATTATTCACAGATGAAATATGTTTGTCTCTATCAATATAATAGAAAATATATTGTTTTAATAAGATTAACAAGAAATGACACATATTTTTTTTTCGTAATTGTTTTATTATATTTGTAAAAATGTTACACCCACAATGTTATTCATAGATAGCACTTTTGACACATTAAATATAATATGATTTTATTAAAAAATAATGCGGTTTACAACGTTTAGTTGTTTTCGAGAACATTATTTACCTAAACGTTGAAATTCGGTAATGTATTATATTGCTGTCCCGTGCATATACGTATATTATAAAGGTAGCTGATAAAAAAAAAAAAAAAGAAGGAGACACAACAACAGCAAAATAGCCCAATGGTTTTTAACTATATTATATTATCGTACAAAATCGATTTGAAAAATAAAACTTTATAAAAAATATAAATAAACACGAAGAGTTTTAAGGAAAAAAATTAAAAAAATTAAACGTTTGAATTCATAGGCTTCATAGGTCTTAGCGAACGATTTTGAGTATCGTTAACTCCAGATACTTAACAGAAATTTCTCGTTGAACGTAACGACGACAGAATCCCGTCGGATTTCGTTGCACTCCGGTAGTTATCTGCGCGACAAGACGAATTGCGTGTATATTTAAAAAAAAACAATTTTAAAATACGAGAGCAAAAAACTTGCAGTAATTTCACCACGGTCTGGAATATTGTCGGATTCAATTAATTTCGATATGCTATGAACCGGTGTTGTGTAAAGTTTTCTTTTTCACCCAAGGTAATCGAACGCTGTCCTGCTGGTACGTAGGTACGACATGCCGCCGTTTAACGTGCTCTAAGTACTTAAAATTCAATATTTCGTAATAAACCTCGCGAGTTATGCAATTTTATTTTATGACAATAATAACAAAGTTGAAAGTCGTCCTTAAAATACGGTACGTTATTGTAACCAACTGACGACGCATTGCCGCAACGTGTATGGTAGTCACAAACGTTAAACATTTATAATAATAATACTTACAACGTCTATGCTGACAAAGTTTAACGAGATGTGGAATTTATTAATAAATTACATATGAACAATACAGATAAAGTATTTTGGCTATGACTTTAGCATTGTGTATTAAGAAGAAAAAAAAAGAGTAGATGTTGGTCTAGAGCAGCGGTTCCCAACCTTTTATGAGGGTGACCCTAGGCTTTAAATTAAACTATTCGCGATTCTAAAAATTAAAAAAATAATAATAATCGTTGTAATTGAAATCATAATTTTTATTTTTAACTTGCTCGTCACATGACTGATATGATAAGACAACGGTTCAAAACATTTTTTTCACGATTCGCGCCATAAGAATTACACGGGTAAATTAGGTACGTCTAGAAATCCATTTTATTTAGTTTCTAAAGCTATTTTTGAATTCTTTACATATTTTTATGTATATATTATTCAATTTTTTCAATGTTTTTAAAGCTTTTTACCATTAATAATAAGATGTTATATTATTATAATATTTTCTTATATATATATATCAGTTAAAGAAATAACGATGGCATCACGCAGTATAATTAAACTCTCATATATTCTAAATTTCGTTGATGATAAAAAAATATTTTCTAAAGGAGAGTATTTGTGTGATGTTGCCCATCTATGTAGATCATTTAAGTACATACTAGTATGAAAAACAAATTACACACACACATATATATATATAATGTTTATCATAAATTAATGACTCATGATATATTTATTAAAATAAATTAGAAATACCTGTTTAATTTGAAATATAAATAATAGGTGCATAATATACAGTATGTAAAAAAAGTGGTGGTCCAGATAATACGTATGCAGCAATGTGGCAATCCAATAAATTCTACAGCAGTACCGATAGTCTGGGATAATACATAAGTAACTGTTTTTTTCAATGTATTTTGAATTATTTTTTTTTATGAATACGAGATGAATTCATTTTACTGAAAAATTGAATATGTTCCAAACGCCGAACACGGCATATATTATTAATAATTTGTATAAAAATAAACAATGATTAATTAGTATGTTTTCACTTGTACGAGTTCCAAAAATGATTTTTTCGCTGATAGTTTTTTGAATTACAAAAAAAAACAAATAAAGGGTCTGTCCAATCAAAGAATAGTCAGTTGATTCAAATTAAAAATATAAAAGAAATAAATAACTTATAGGAACGCATTTTACGCATATAAAAAAGAGAGGTTAACCACATACGGTTGAAATAAATAAAAACATACATACACGAAAACTTACCCAAAATGAAAGGTCGTAACGCCGACTATACGCATATAGAGACGACAAAACACCTATTGTCACTATCAATCGATTGGTCTGTTACGTAATCAGCATACTAAAGATATTATAACATTCAAAATATACACCCTAGACCACCCGATGATCTCGTCTCCTCGTCAGTGTGTGCCACACTCCAACTACGAACCAGTACTCCAGACCAATTCTGTGTTCCGCGGGACATAGTTTTGCGAGACAACGTAACTCGAGTATTGGTTTATTTTATTTTGTCGGTGAATTCGCTTTGGAAGTGAAGTCACCGATCCAACCTTTTCCTTTATTTTTTATTGTTTTAATCTCTTTATGCGATCGTTCGTCTCTGCGGATACCAGTTAGACTTCGAGCTCGAGCATAAGGTAAGAAATTTTAATATTTGACAATTTATTTCAGTGTTTTGCCTTACATTTTTTTCTTTTTATGATTTTTTTCTTATATCTTTACGTAAGATAAATCTAAACGATTCTCGAATTCATACACCGTGAAATATCCCCTTTTATTCTTTTTTTTTTAGCCTTATATAATATTTATTTTTTTATATTATTACACATTCAAACACCTTAAAAAGTTTTAGAAACTAGACGGAGTGGATTTCTAGACGCAGGGCCAACGTTAGGCAGGGACGAGCTGGGCGAACGTCAATTGTTGTCCAAAAGTCCATGGGCGACATTTTAAACCTTTTAGTAACCAATTGTAAAACACTTTATATATTTCAAATTGCAATCAAATGTTTATTACATCCATTCATATGGTAAATGGTAATAAATACCATCTAGCAACATAAATAATAAAAACATTTTACGTACGGCTAGGTAGGTTACTTATTCGCGTTATTTTTTCTGCGTTCACGTACGTTTAATTCATCTAAAAAGCATATAAGATAACATCGATTCCCAATAACTTATTTGGTTACGTATTCGTGTAACAATAACGTAATTTCCGAGACTATTATTATACTTAACATAAAATCTAATCAATACACAGTATGTGTAATTCTACACGTAACTTCGATCGCTGCAATAATTCTTTAAGATTTTTTATTACTCACCACTACTACGGTTCCCGTTAGGGATGTGTAATTCACGAACGAATGGATTCGGTTGAATGGATTCAGTTCGATGAACCGGTCGAGTTGATTCGGCGTTGTAGAATGAATCGGTTCGTCGGTAACACTGATATTTCAGTATACCTACGCTATCACTGAATTGTATATTACGCAAAAACCACCGTGACACAAAAACATACCTTGTTTACCATGGTCCACGTTATCATTGTTATCATGAACGACACAAACCAATTATATTATCATATTCGTCGGTTCTTCGTGAATCGTCGATACTCGTGACACTTGATAATTATTTGATATTTTGATCTTACGTTTCACGTAGTGTGCTGATATGATACCGGAAAATATAATATGGATAATTTTATGATAACCAATATGGATTAAATGATTTTGAAGTTTAAAATTATATTATTGGTACAAAAATAAATTTTATATACACCATGTCTCAACATGTTCTGATCAATCCAATAACTTTTTCTCTGTTGAATATTATCATTGTTTTGTTTCAATTTTCTACAGTTATGGTCAATTAACGATTTAAATTTAACATATTTATTTATAAAGGATTACAATTAAACATTTTAAATACATTCATAAACATACGTAACATATACAGGGTGTTTGGTCATAAATGTGACAAACTCCAGGAAATGATTTTACACCTCAAATGCAACAAAAAAGTTGCTCTTGACCCCTGTCCAACTCTCAAGTATAAGGGAGATATTCGTATCAAGTATAAAGGAGGTTTTCTTTAATTTTTGAGGAACACGAGTTTTTTTTCGTAAAGATGCTCATATCTTCCAAGCTATTAATCCTAGAATAAATTTTAAAAAACCATTAAAAAGCCTATTAAATTTTCATGAAGACACCATAAAGTACTAAGTTTTAAATACATTTTTTATAATTTTGTAACGATAGCAATTTTAAAAAATTTCAAACTTCAAAATTTCAATAGGTTTCAATTTTATTTTACGAACTCAATTTTCTAGCCTAAGCTTGTCGGATTTCACAAAAATTTCTCCTTTTAATAAGTTTTCCAATGGTATATTCATTTTTGCAATTCCGTTTTGATTTGTTAGAGAAATTCAAGTAGAAAGGTAAAAATTTGTAGTGTGTATAGGAACTGGGAAGAGGTGATAAAAATTTTGATCTGTAAGCCTTGCGTATTTCTAGTTTCTGATACTTCTGGTGGTTATGCATTCGAGGAAATCTATCTCATTACTCATGTTCATTATTTTCCTGGAAAACCGTCTGCCCCATGTTAAGCTTGCAATGGTTCTAAGAAAGACCCAAAAGCTAGTGAGATGGGAAGAGAGCGTTATTTCTTAGTTTTGTTTGAAATTTCCTGGAAAATCATCTGCCTTTTTATCAGTCCATTCGGCCTAATATGATTTTCATTCAGTTCTACTAGAGAAATTGTAGTGTTAGTGTCTGTTGCAAGGAGTCCTTTCATTATGCCAACATATCCAAACGAACATCTGGCAGACATACATTACCTTTATGGATTTAGTACAGTACGGTCAACGGTTCAGGGGTAGACCACTTCCTTCACCATCTACTTTTTCAAGGATTCATCGAAACCTGCGAGAAAGAGGAACTTTCTTGCGTGCAAGAAGGGAGCCCGGAAGGATTGAAGACGTCGATGAAGACATCCTAGATAATGTGCGACGAGATCCCGAGACCAGTATTCAGACGGTAGCGATTAGGTTTGATGTTTCCCCATGGAAAGTGTGGGATGTTCTTAGACAGGAAGGACTTCATCCATACCATTTTTTAAGAGTTCAAGGACTGGAAGGTACGGATAGCCAACAACGTATAAATTTTTGCAAGTGGTTATTGTATAATGACGTCGAGGATCCTCAATTATTTCGACGAATCTTGTGGACCGACGAGTCTACATTCACCAGAGAGGGTGGGTTCAACGTGCACAACCGTCACTATTATGCAGCGGAAAATCCTCGCTTGATATGTCAACAACGATTCCAACGGCGGTTCAAAATCAATGTTTGGATTGGTTGTATTGGAAATTTGATTGTGGGTCCGCTCTTCGATTTGCCCACAACATTAGGAGGTAATGATTATTTACGTTTCCTACAACATAACTTGCCCACCCTTCTGGAGGATGTGCCATTGAATATTAGACAAAGAATGATTTTTCAACATGATGGAGCCCCTCCTCACTTTACTCGGACTGTCCGTGAGCATTTAAATAGTATTTATCCTGAATGGATAGGTCGTGGTGGACGGATTCCATGGCCCCCAAGATCACCCGATTTGAACCCGATTGATTTTTTTGTTTGGGGTTTCCTGAAAAGCTTAGTTTATTCACAAGAAGTACATACTGTCGAGGAGTGAAGAACTAAGATCGAGGAAGCCACTGTTCAACTGCGACAAGTAATGAGCTTCGGAGTAACTGTTCGGCAAGTGAGACGGCGTGCACGAGCTTGTCTGAGACAAGGAGGTGAGCACTTCGAGCAGCAACTGAATTAAAGTTAACCTTAATTAAATCCTAAATATAATTAATATAATGAAAATATAATTTAGACTATTAATTCTACTTTCAATAAAGTTTCATTTATTTTGTTATCAAAGTCAACATTTTCATCACCTCTTCCCCGTTCCTCTACACCCTACGAATTTTTACCTTTCTACTTAAATTTCTCTAACAAATCAAAACGGAATTGCAAAAATGAATATACCATTGGAAAACTTATTAAAAGGAGAAATTTTTATGAAATCCGACAAGCTTAGGCTAGAAAATTGAGTTCGTAAAATAAAATTGAAACCTATTGAAATTTTGAAGTTTGAAATTTTTTAAAATTGCTATCGTTACAAAATTATAAAAAATGTTATTTAAAACTTAGTACTTTATGGTGTCTTTATGAAAATTTAATAAGCTTTTTAATGGTTCTTTAAAATTTATTCTAGAATTAATAGCTTGGGAGATATGAGCATCTTTACGAAAAAAAACTCGTGTTCCTCAAAAAATAAAGAAAACCCGAATATCTCCCTTATACTTGAGAGTTGGACATGGGTCAAGAGCAACTTTTTTGTTGCATTTGAGGTGTAAAATCATATCCCGGAGTTTGTCACATTTATGACCAAACACCCTGTATAACATACGTAAACATATTTACGCTGAACTCTTTCGAGTTGAGTTAAGTCAGATGCAGTATACGGGTCCGACAGAATTGATCCATATTCAACAATTGACCAAATAAGTCAGCAATAAAGTACTTTTACAGAAGATGACCATTCAAAGTTCAATGATATTCGTTTAATGTAACCTAATGTTTTTCGAGCCTTACAGCTAATGTGTTCGATGTGAGGATGGAAGTCTAAATTGGAGGGAAAATAAATACATAATAATTTATGAATGAATCGATTTCGATTTGATCAATTTCGTTTTACGTTATAAACAAAATATTCTTCTGAATAAATCATTAATTTCAAGATTCAATTCAATCTGAATACTTGTAGTTTATCGAATCGAAACGAATCACCGAATCAAGTGAATCAGTTCATTAAACTGATTTATAATTCCCATTATCCAATGTTTTCTTTTTTGATTGTCTAGACTAGACGTACGGTCGTTCAGAATCCAGTGTGCAAGTCCTACGGCGCGAATGGTCAGATAACGTTTGTTTGGGAACCGTTGCGTTATCGTATCGGTCATGTGACGTCATTGCCGGGACGGCGGTCTATTTTCAAATAGTTACGCGATAGAAAAGGAAAAAACGAACGCCACAATTCTCGTTACAATACCGCCGGACCGAACGCCGTGGATAGGCCACATAGTCCGCACCCGGTACCGTTCGCCCGGCGGACCGATTCCCCGCGGGTTAGGCGCCGCGATATAGCCGCCGTTGCCGACGTCAGTGCGACCGGCCGCGCGCCTTCCACGCGGCCACACTGCAATCGCGTTTTGTTTATCGTGTCACACACACTCCGGGCCACTCGTTTTGCGGTCTGCGCCCGATGTTTTTTCGCGATTGACTGCGGTATTCGGCCTTTTTTTTTTTTCCCCTCTACGTCTTCCGATCCCGTGACAGTTCATCGATCCCGCCGGGGCTTCACAGCGCGTCCACGCCGTCACACGCCCCGTCTGCGTCCGCGGAACAGCGGCTCCGGGTAAACAACGCCGGGAACGTCTGGTCGTCATGTCGTCGTCACGTCGATAGTCTCGCGCCCGCGCTACCCGACATTCACGTTCACGAGTTTCCAGGTGCCTCCGGAAATGGCCAGCCCCTCGCCGAACCCGATGGGACCGCCGGGACCCAACCATCCTCAGCCGCCTCAGACGCAACAGCAACAACAACCGCAACAACAACAACAACAACAACAACAACAACAGCAACAACAACAACCGCAGCAGCAGCAACCCCAGCAGCAGCAGCAGCAGCAGCAGCCGCCACAGGTACCGCAACAGCAACCGGCCGTCGCGCCTCAGTCATTGCCGCCGCAAAATTATTCGCCGGGCCAGCCCGTCGGCCCGCCCGCGTCTCCGAACATGCAGCAGGGCACGCAAACGTTTCCGCCGCCACCGCCGCCTCCGCCGCCCGGCGTTCAAGTAATTGTTTTTCCTCGATTACGTGCGCTCGGTCGGCCAGGTCGACCGGACGTGGACTACGTCTACGAACGTAGACGTTTAGCAGTTCCGTGATAAGACGCTTATAGAGTTTTCGCTTACGACCGACCGCCAGACTGTCGGATGTATGAGCCGTACTCCGAGTCGGCTAGGCGATGAATATAATCTCCATAGTAATAGTCGTTGAGTTTTATACCCAGTATGAATTCAGGCGTGTTATTGTCCCACCAAATCGTAATTTGTAGACTATGTTTGACAACTGTGTGTGTCGTCAATGGCTAAACTCGCCCAACATCTATTGATGATGCGTAATCATCGTGTGCATTGGACATAAGTAAATATGGTTTCAATTGCTTATTAAATTTTATTAATTTCACCCTAATTAAATGTAACATTACTTTGCTTTTTATATAATATAAAAATTAAAACATGATATTATGAAATAAAACTAAGCTCATCTGCTGACATGAAAAATATAAATTATTATTAATGAATTTTTTTTGAAAAATATTAATGTCAATTAAAGTTGGTATCCTTGTTATATGCGGTCTACCATACATTTATGCTCTACCGCTAATAACGCATTGTCTTTTTAATTAACATATCATATATTAAGTATTATATTGATTTTTTTTTATTATTACACATTATATTGTACTTTATACACTAATATTACTTAACGTTTCTTAAGAAACATTTATAAATATCGTCACCATCACTTTGTAGATGCCACAATTGATCAATTAGTTATGATGGCAGCAAATCAGGTGAAGTTTAATGCATTTTTTTTTAACAACTTGTAACTTCAGTGATCCTTATACACTTCCTATACATTGAGTATGTGTATTATGTAATGGTTCACAAAAAATTAAAAATGGTTTACAGCGTTATGGATCTTTTTATATTCAATATCTTATATGCAAGTCATTCATTTGAATGGATTTCAGTCCCAACTTGCAATAATTCCATGTATTCTCTTCTTTCTACCTCAATAACACCATTATTGTTTTTTTTTTTTTTTTTACATCAAAAACCCAAGCTAGTTTCTTTTCATAATTGTAATCTTCCTCATCATCTTAAATTTATAATATTTATGTTTTTTGTCATTATAGATGTCATTGATTATATTTTCCTATTCCACGTGTTAAACTTTCATCAATTTGGACAATAATACTTTTGTTTCACTTTTTTTTCAAAGGCTGTTTTTGTAATATTGCGACATAAATTCATCTAATCGCAAATTGTATGTTTACCACGTTCAGTTAGTTTGCCTTTAATAATTTGAAATATATCGTAAGACCAATAGTACACTAATTTGAAAATTTGCGATAGAGATAAACCACTGCTGCATTTGCCATCACTGTTCATATGTGTAAAAAAAATGTTACCTTTTATGGACTGACTGTGTTTTCTGTAATTTATAACTAATTGATATTTTCCCCTATTTTTGCATTAAAAAATTGTATTTCATAGCTATATACGGAGAGAAGTCATCATCACCATAATTGAGCTTTTTTAGTTTGCACCAACTGAATAACTAAATAAAACTCTTTAGCTAACGTGACAATAAACGAATAAATAAATATGTGCATATTACACATGCATTACAAATTCATACTGTATAGGTAATACCTAAAAGGCAAAAATAGAAGTAATTACAAACAAACTAGTATGGGGACTTTATCATTACTAATAATTACAGTACTTAAATTATTAAATGACTATACATTTTATTAGTTACAATCAGTAAACTTTGGAACTAGTCCAGTTTGACATGTATACAACACATAAACATTTATGGTAGACTGTGTATGATAAGAATTACTTATAGTTTAGTTAAATCATTATTAAAAAAAAAAATTATTAACATATTTAACCTTATGTTGGTAATTTACTGGCAAAGCATTTAATCTAGTGGATATTCAATAAAATTCTAAGATATTTTATAGAATAAATATTCAGTATGATTAGAGATAGGGCTGGCTATTCATGATTTTTAATATATGGGAGGATTTATATGTACCAATTTTAATGTATTTAATCGGAAATGTTATCTAATTATGTCTTGTAATTTTCAATTCAATGTTTTAACTATACAAAATAAAAAACTTTTAGCATTTTTAGCAAAAATTTGTTTTGAAAAATAAAAAGCCTTTAACTCGCAACAAAAAGTTTTATTAAAGGTATGAATATAAACAGATTAAAATTTATACAACCATTAAAAACTAATAATTTTTAATAATAATTATTATTATTTTTAAGTAATCAATAAAAACACCAAAATATACTAATTATAGTTATATTGTATTTATATTTTATCTACGATTGCCCATTGGAATTGTTAATTACCATTTTTTAATTTTAAAAAGTTTTCTGCTAATTTTCTCTTGCAAGCAGCAACTATATTTGCATTCATTATATCTTTGTATAGGCTACCTAAATATATACATATACACATATTTATATATATACACATATTTCATACTAAATAAATATTATATTTGTTAATATGTTTTTACTCGAAGTTTTACCATTTGAATCAAGTACAATGCCTCCAGCTTCTTGGATAATCAGAATTCCGGCTGCCACATCCCAACATTTTAATCTCTCAAAACTACATATGTCAACACCTCCCATTGCCAAATAGCATAAATTCATTGCAGCTGATCCTAAAGATCTTGAACTATATAATATATATATTAGTATGTTATATCTAAAATCTTAATTATTTCAATCTAATTTAAGTATGTATGCCTGTATTATTAAAATAATAAGTACAGGTCAGAAATAATTTAAGGTTTAAACAACATTATTTTTTTTATTATAACATTTGAATAATCATTCAATTTATATCTATTATAAAAAAAAAAAAAAAAAAAATGGATTCCATTCATACATACCCACGACAATTTTTTATTATGATTTCAACATGTTTAATTGTGTATTGGATCACTTTCTCGTTTTGATAACATATCATATCAAATCCAAACATTGCATTTTTGAGATCTAAAACCAAAATAATAAAATAATTGAATAGTAATTTGACAATTATATTATTTAATAATTATAAAGTAAATACATTGTTTTATTTCACTGATCATCTCAAAACTCAATTAAATAATTTTGGTTTCACTTAGTTACCTTCAATATTTGACACACGTATTTTTTCATTATTTAAATATGCACCTTTTCCTTTTTGAGCTGTAAATAACTGGTTTATAATAGGATTATATACTATCCCTATTATTAATTCATTTTTCACTGATAATGCTAATGAAATACAACAAAATGGAAAGCCTTGTACAAAATTAGTTGTTCCATCAATCGGATCAATTATCCATGTGGGTTCATTTGTTAAAGTATTGTCTGCAGCACTTTCTTCAGCAATAAATCTGTTTAATTTTTTAAAAAAAATTATTAGCTTTTAAAATTTGTAATTGTAATTGTAAAAAGTGTATTCATCAGGATGTTACCTAATAAATACACATTTTACATTTTTACCTACTTATGACTTGCATATAGTTTGGATAAATTGTCAATTATTGTTTTTTCAACAAGTTTATCATATTGAGTTACAAAATCTTGATCATTTCTTTTTGTTGATATTTCTTTTGGGCTTCTAAAACCTTTTAGTAAAATCTTGAAAATTATATTTAATGATAGTTATTATTTTTTTATATTAAATTAAAAATATATATAAACTACTTACTTCACCTGCTTCCAAAACAATTTTAAGTGCATTATTAAAATATTGACAATTGTCAACCATGGTTTTTAATTTTTATGTTACTTTTAATGATCTAAATGAACATGTAAAAATTTTAAATATGAATACTAAAAAAATTATATTTCTACTTGAAAAAATAATTAAATATTTCTTATCTTAATAAGAAATATATACATATATATGGAAAAAGTAGAAGTAATTACCTTATTATCTATACAAATGATGATTATTATTATTACATAATTTTTCTATTGATGCAGTGTAACCAGTTCAACAAAATAAAAATAATTATACTTGCATTATCTATAATATATAATTTGATTATAGGTATATATTTAATATTTTAAAAATAAAATTATAATTTATATATTTTTAAAAAATAACTTTTCTATGATGTATATGTATATAATTTTAAGAAATTATTGATTATGAACTGTGGGTTTTTGATAGTATTTTTTTTTTTATTGTTTCGAAAATTCTCAAGTAATATTTTGTATAATAATATAATGTACTAAAATCTGTTTATGTGTATTTCAAATTAAAAAATATGTATAAATAAAAAAGCTTTGCTTGCAACCATTTTTTAAATGTAATGATTCATTATTGCTTTTAAATTAAGAATAATAAACGGAATACTATTCTGTACTTCAGAGGAGTGAAATAATTTGAGTCTTTGATACCCAGCTATTAATTTAACAAATTTTTAAATATTAGATTTACCTGGTTGAATACAATTTATAAGTATTCAGCCTGATTATTATTACTTATATATGATGTATGTATTTTATATCTGTATTGATTTATATTTAATTTTTTAGCCGAGTGGACCACCCCAAGACAATTTAAATGCGCTGCAAAGAGCGATAGATTCAATGGAAGAAAAAGGATTACAAGAAGATCCCAGATATTCTCAGTTACTAGCACTCAGAGCTAGACAAGGAAGTATGGACCCAAATCAAAGGCCACCATCTTCCATGCAAGTAAGTTGTGCATTGGTTTTTAATACATTTTTAACACATTAAAGCATTTACTATCCACTAAATTATTATTTATTTCAGGGAAACTATCCTTCACAACATCCAGATAAACCACCTTCGCCCCAGCAAAATTCTCCAAATCCTAACGGGCCAAATGGGCCAGTAACATCAAATAATTTAACACCAGCCCAAATGCAACAACTTAGAGTTCAAATAATGGCATATAGACTATTGGCACGGCAACAACCTTTAACACAGCAATTAGCTATGGCTGTCCAAGGAAAAACTTCACCACAGGGTTATCCGCCTACGCCTTCACCGCATCATCGTCAACTCGAACCAGGAGAAATCGTAGATAATAGTATGACCATGCCACCAGGAAGTCCTATGAGAGCACCAATGCCTATGCAAAATGCTCCAAGGCAGCCAAACCCTTCTGGTCCGATTCCGCAATCTCCTATTCGAATGCCTCTACCTGGTTCAACGCCACAACCTCAAATTCAATCTCCTTCAAATGCTCAACATCCTCAAGGTCAACCACCAAATCAGCCTCCTGTTTCGATTAATGGATCACAACCACCTTCTAGTGTAGCACCTACACCTCAAGCTCCACAACAAATAAGTACACCTCAACCTGTTGGACAACCAACTATGGGAGGAGTCTCTCAACCTATAATGGGAGGTCCACAACAAATAGCTGGTATACCACCTCACATGCCAAACATGCCTACAACAAATGGACCGTCCCCACAACAGCCTTTACCCCAACAACAACAACCGCAACAACAGCAACAGCAACAACAACAACAACAACAACAGCAGCAGCAACAACCACCTCAACAACAGCAACAAACACAAGGTCCTCCACCTTCTGTTAAACAAAATAGAACCACTTCATGCCCGAAACCAGTAGGATTGGACCCTCTAATAATATTACAAGAACGTGAAAACCGTTTGGCTGCACGTATTGCTCATCGTGTACAACAATTAAGCAATATGCCAACAACAATGAGTGATGATCTACGAATCAAGGTGGAAATTGAACTTAGAGCTTTGAGAGTATTAAATTTCCAAAGACAACTAAGAGCTGAAGTAGTAGCTTGTACTCGTCGTGATACCACCTTAGAAACTGCTGTTAATGTGAAAGCGTATAAACGAACAAAAAGACAGGGTCTTAGAGAAGCTAGAGCGACAGAAAAATTGGAGAAACAACAAAAATTAGAAGCTGAAAGGAAGAAACGCCAAAAACATCAAGAATATCTTAGCACTATTTTGCAACATTGCAAGGATCTTAAAGAATATCATAGAAATAATATTGCCAAAATTGGACGTCTTAATAAAGCTGTACTCAATTATCATGCTAATGCTGAACGTGAACAAAAGAAAGAACAAGAAAGAATTGAAAAAGAGCGTATGCGAAGATTGATGGCTGAAGATGAAGAAGGATACAGGTTAAATTTTGTGTTAATTAATAATTATATTTCACCTTCATAAAATATTTAAAATTATATATGTGTATGTATTTTTTTTTTTCTGTTATAGAAAATTAATTGACCAAAAGAAAGACAAACGTTTGGCTTTCTTACTCTCACAAACTGATGAATATATTGGTAACCTTACAGAAATGGTCAAAGAACATAAATTGGAACAAAAACGGAAACAGCAAGAAGCCCAAAGGAAGAAAAAGAAGGTGGGTTTATATTTAATTTAAAAAAATTGATTTTAACTTATTACATATTTTACTATAAATAAGGAGAAAGATGGTCCTGATGATCTTGATGAAAGTTCACAACAATCAGATATGCACGTTACATTATTTGAACCTTCTACAGGTAAAAATGTATTTTTATTTACTTAGAAATAATAATTGTAAAATATGGTTTAAAATTTAAATTGTATTTTTTTGTTATAGGAAGAATATTGAAAGGAGAAGAAGCTCCACTTGCATCACAATTGAACAGTTGGTTAGATGTTCATCCTGGTTGGGAAGTAATGGAAGACTCGGATGATGAAGATGATGAAGAACAAGAAGACGATGAAGGAAGCAACCAGAAAATCAAAAAAAGTTTTGAAAAACTTGAAGATAAAGAACCTGTTAAAAAAGCAAAAATGGAAGATGACGAGTATAAAAATGCTTCTGAAGAACACACTTACTATAGGTTTGAAAGTTTTTAATAAAATTAAAATTATGACTTATACTAATATAAATTTATTTTTATTTTTAGTATTGCACATACAATCCATGAAAGTGTTACTGAACAAGCTTCCATTTTAGTTAATGGTAATCTGAAAGAATATCAAATAAAGGTAATGTCGATATTATGAAGTTAAAAGAAAAATGTAAAACATTTATTTTTATTTTAGGGTCTTGAATGGTTAGTTTCATTATTTAATAATAATTTAAATGGAATACTTGCTGATGAGATGGGATTAGGAAAAACCATTCAAACAATAGGGTTAATTACTTATCTTATGGAAAAAAAGAAAGTAAATGGACCGTTTTTGATTATTGTACCATTATCGTAAGTAATAATAATTATACTGTATTACTATATTTCAATGTTATTTACCAATTAATTACCAGTTTGTAGTATTATTAATTATTTAGAATTTATTTAATAAATACAAGTTATTACTCATAACTAATTCATTAAATGCAATTCATTGTACTATACATATCTGGATTTATTTAAAATAAGTAAATAATTTTTTTAATTTTTAGTACATTGTCTAATTGGGTTTTGGAATTTGAAAAATGGTCTCCTTCAGTCTGTGTTGTGGCATATAAGGGTTCTCCAATTATGCGTCGAACATTACAGGCACAAATGCGATCATCTAAATTTAATGTCTTATTGACTACATATGAATATGTTATAAAGGATAAGTCAGTTCTAGCAAAAGTAAGTTATATTTATAATTTATTTTTATATTAATTTTAATGAAAATATATTTTTTAGCTTCATTGGAAATACATGATTATTGATGAAGGTCATCGTATGAAAAATCATCATTGTAAACTGACTCAAGTCTTGAACACACATTATAATGCTCCACACCGGTTACTTTTGACTGGTACACCATTACAAAACAAACTTCCTGAACTTTGGGCCTTGCTTAACTTTTTACTGCCATCAATATTCAAATCTTGTTCAACATTTGAACAATGGTTTAATGCACCATTTGCAACTACTGGAGAAAAGGTATTTATTATAAATGAGATTATCTATGATTACAAATTTATTGTTATATTATGTGTGTGTAGGTGGAATTAAATGAAGAAGAAACTATTTTGATCATCCGTCGTCTTCATAAAGTATTGCGGCCTTTCTTATTGAGACGTCTGAAAAAAGAAGTGGAGTCACAATTGCCTGATAAAGTTGAATACATTGTTAAATGTGATATGTCTGGTCTGCAACGAGTATTGTACAAACACATGCAGAGTAAAGGAGTGCTGCTTACTGATGGCGCGGAAAAGGGCAAGCAGGGTAAAGGTGGTACCAAAGCTCTAATGAATACCATTGTCCAATTACGTAAGCTGTGTAATCATCCATTTATGTTCCAAAGTATTGAAGAAAAATATTGTGAACATATTGGAACTGCGGGAAATGTTGTTCAGGGGTAATTGATAATAGTTTATTGAACAATACCTTCTAATTTTGATTTAATAATTTTGTTTTTGTTTTTGTTTATGTGTACAGACCAGATTTATACAGAGTATCTGGAAAATTTGAGTTACTGGATCGAATTTTACCAAAATTGAAAGCCACCAATCATAGAGTATTACTATTTTGTCAGATGACCCAACTTATGACTATTATGGAAGATTATTTGGGATGGCGCGGTTTTGCTTACTTACGTTTAGACGGTACTACTAAAGCTGAAGACAGAGGAGATCTTTTAAAGAAGTTTAATTCTGCGGGCAGTGAATATTTCCTATTTTTGTTAAGTACTAGAGCCGGTGGCCTTGGGTTAAATCTTCAAGCAGCTGACACTGTTATTATATTTGATTCTGATTGGAATCCACACCAAGTAATTATTTATCAATGGTTTTTGTTTTGTTCTTCGACTTATATTTATGATTATGTAGGATTTGCAAGCTCAAGATCGTGCCCATCGTATTGGTCAACAAAATGAGGTACGAGTTCTTCGTTTAATGACTGTTAATTCAGTTGAAGAACGTATATTAGCTGCTGCACGATACAAGTTGAATATGGATGAAAAGGTTATCCAAGCTGGTATGTTTGATCAAAAATCAACCGGATCAGAACGTCAACAATTTTTACAAACCATCCTTCATCAAGACGATGGAGATGACGAAGTAATTTTCTATGATAGTTTTCTAATGTATTCAAATCAAGGAGTTTAATATGTTTCTTATATTTTTAGGAAGAAAATGAAGTACCAGATGATGAAGTAGTTAACCAGATGATTGCTCGGTCAGTAGACGAATTTGAATCATTCCAAAAAATGGATCTCGAACGTAGAAGAGAGGATGCAAAATTTGGTCCTAACCGAAAGTCAAGATTAATTGAGATATCAGAATTACCTGAATGGCTCGTTAAGGATGATGATGAGGTATAACTTAAATTATTTATTATTATTCTAAAAACTGTCAAATAAATAAAATAAAACAATTCTTTAGGTGGAGAGATGGACATTTGAAGAAGATCCTGAAGAGATAATGGGACGTGGCTCTCGTGCTCGTAAAGAAGTGGATTATACGGATAGTTTGACAGAAAAAGAATGGTTAAAAGCAATTGATGAAAACGTTGATGATTTTGAGGATGATGAAGAAGAAGAAGTAAAATCAAATCGTAAAGGAAACCGTGGTAAAAAGAGGGGTAAAAGGAATGCAGATGATGACGATGAACCACCAATCAGAAAACGTAAATCCATTGGACCGGAAGAAATAAAACTTCGGAAAAAAATGAAAACAATCATGAACATTGTAGTGAAATATACAGATGCAGATTCCAGAATATTGAGTGAGCCATTTATGAAGTTGCCGTCAAGACACAAATTGCCAGACTATTATGATGTAATAAAGAAACCCATGGACATAAAGAAGATAACCACTAAAATTGACGATGGAAAGGTATTGTTTATTCAAAATTTCAATTTTATTTCCTGCTTTTGCGGCTTGTATTTTTATGCGAATATACATAATTGAGTTTTATTTATTTTTAGTATGCAGATTTAAATGAACTCGAAGTCGATTTTATGCAGCTATGTAAAAATGCACAATTATATAACGAAGAAGCTTCGCTCATTCATGAAGATTCCATAGTCTTACAGTCGGTTTTCACAAATTCTCGTCAACGATTAGAAACGGCTGATATTCCAGAATCGGGGCCAGAAGAAGGAACGAAAAGTATAAATACATTTTACTTAAGACCCGAGTAGTATACTTTATTGTTATTTACTTAATACTACTACTTGTTACATGTTTTGTAATATTTTTGAATGTTAAATTTTTAAATATCGACTAAAAAATGTCTAATATATGATATAGCTATATATATATTTTTATTTAAAAATACCTAAACCTATTTGTAAACGTTTCAAGGCGAAGACGAGGTGTCAGATGCTGATACTACTTCATCTTCGGTTAAATTGAAACTGAAAATGAAATCTCGCGGAAAAGGCTCTGAAGTGAGAACTTCTAACAGACGAAAGAAAAAAAAGCATGCAAGCGATGATGATGATGATGAAGATGATTCTAGTTTATAAATACATATATCTAATATAGTGTGTGGCGCTTTAATATTAGTATATACGTATCACAATTATATCTTGACATTTTCCGATATTAATTTTATTATTTTTTTAAAAGTTTTAAAATTTAGATTTAGCTATTTAATTATTAAATTTTGGTTTATAATTAAATCTATATATATATATATATATTAATGGATTCATTGGGTCTTGAACAAATTAATTATTTGTAAACTTTTTGGAACCATATGTTCTAAAATTAGATAGTTCACAGTCTGACATAACAATAATCTAATTTATTAATGTAATTCACTTCAGTAACATTTGTGTTTCTCAAACGTCTTCATTAGTATTTTGTTTTTATACATGTTATGTCCTATTTAATTTCATTGAAAATGACTGTATGAATAATAAAATTTCATGTTTTCATACACCATTTGGCGAGAGATGGCTTATTTCGTATATACTGAGTGTACGGGAGCAATATAAGAGTTTTAATGATACGTAGGAATTGTGCGGACTAGCACAGTATGCACTCATTGCAGAAAAAGTCATCACTTTTCAAATGGAGTATATACTATACACAAATGTTTAAAACCCGAAATCACAAAAAATATTCACAATAACCGTGTATACGTATTTCGACAACTATATATATGCGGTTATTGTGTATAATTTTTGTGATTTCGGGTTTTAAACATTTATGGATGAAATAATCACAAGTTCTCTTATATATTTTATTAAGTATATACCATTTCTTGGTATTCATTAGTGACAAACTTTATTAATAATATTGTTCTATTGAAAAAACGATTTACTAAAAAAAAAAACTGATATAGGTAACATTTGGTATTTATGAAGTATGCAATTAATTAATACTATAAAAAAATAATTTAAGTTATAAATATATTTATATATATATATAAATAACGATTGCCCCCCCAAAAATTAAAAATATTTTTATTTAAAACTATTCAATGTGACTAATCTAAATAATGTTTGATTAGATTTTGATTAGGTATAAAATAATGTGTGATTTTATGGTATAGTATCCCATAGCGTTAAATTTCATTGAATCGACTGAGTTTGCCCTAACAGTATCTGTCTTAAATGTTAAGATATACGTCATGTGTTATAATGTCAGCTAAAATATATACGTGTATTATAATTTTAATTTGATCGTCCAAACAATGTGTACAGTGTTGTGTGTTGTTTACCTCTCTCTTACTGAACGAATAACTATCATTTGAAGAATAATTGTTGGAGAGGAGACGACGCCGCACAGTCGGTAGAATAAAACGTGTATCATAAGATTAAAGAATCGGCTCTAAAAGCGCGTACGACAATATTATTATTGTTATTATTATTGTTGTTGTTATTATTATTATTGTTATTATTATTATTATTATTATTATTATTATTATTATTATTATTATTATTATTATTATTATTAATGTAGGAAGATTCCAGTGCAAAACAGATATCGTGACGGTCAATTGTTGTGGGTTCGCGTCGAAAGTAAAACAGAAATATTCATAATTTATAAACAACGCTATTCTGCTCCAACCTCGCCCGCCAGTGCCGGATCGTTGTCGATGTTATAAACATGAATCTTTCGAATTGTTCGGTCAAAATACGACGAACGGGCGACCGAACCGAATAGTTTGAATCGTCGCGTTGAATTTACGTTGTTTCGTTGTAAACATCGTTTGGATTGACAAAGAGGAGAATTACCGTGCTAACCAGCGGTTAGGACGTTTATTCCGTCTTTAAACGACAACTCTACCCGTACGCATGTCCCGTTCGAAACGGGTTGGTCTTATCCGGTTTTTGTTCAAAGAATGGCGAGGGGTGGGGCTGGGAGTAGGAGGAGGAATCGTCTCGTACGTTTCTTTTCTCGTGAAAACCGCAGTCAGATTCGTGGCTGGTCCACACGACAGGCATTCGACGCGCGTTTACGATTGATGTACAATCGCGCTATCCACTGCACGTATCAGTGATGGGCAGCGGCGCAACCAGGAGGATGGTCCTCGGGTCCAGACCACCACATCACCCCCCGCCACCCGCTTGAGTATTTCTAAAGTGGAAAATCGTGCGAGATAATTTTAATTGTTGGCGACAGACAACCGTCGATTAGATATTTTACGATCAATTTTGTGCTTTCTTTTGTCTCATGGTTTTCGATGTCAAAAAAAAAGTATATATATATATATATATATATATTTTTATTTTTTTTTAATAATTCTTCTTCTTCTTCATTGGCATCACAACTCTTCAAGAGTTTTTGCCGCCTCCGACAACTCCCTCCACTCTTCCCGTTTTTGTACTTTTTCTTCCCAATTCGATATCCCTAGTTTCTCTAAATCCTGCTTTATACCATCTATCCATCGCTTCTTTGGACGTCCTCTTGGTCTCTTCCCCGTGGGTTTCCATTCGACCGCCGCTTTAAGGTAGTCAGAGTTTGACCTTCTCATCACGTGCCCAAACCATTTTAATAATAAAAATTAAAAATTGTCTCCATTGTACAGATCGGGTTTTGCATGTTATTCTGGGATACCCTACCGGATCGAAAAAATCCTGGGTGCGTTGCCGGTGATGAGCAAAAAGTCACGTCGCCGTTACTCAGATGACGGCGACACGAGTAATTTAAATATTTATCAGGCAAAACGAACGGTGACCAGTCACCATTAAAAGTCACCGCGACTAGTACAGATGACCATAAGCGTGCGCGCGGTGGTGGCACCCGCCCAAGACCGACTGCATGGTGTGTGTGTGTGGGGGGGGGGGGAGGGGGAGGAGGGCGAGAGTGGCCACGGCCCACCCTACTGTTATTTTATTTGATATTTGTTTGAATTGGCGATGTAATTCCTCTTTCAAACGTCAAATAGTTTTCAGTGTGTTTTTGTTGTGTTTTACGCGTGAAAAAATAATCGTTCATTGTCTCCGGCAATCCCGCCCGCCCTGAACGGTCACGGCCATAGATATTACCATATCCGTGGAAACGACTTTATTGAACGGCTGTTGTAACGTGTTTATTATCCGTGCTACCCGCTCCGTGATCTGTGATTTATAGTTTTTAGTTTTTATACCGAGAGTATATTTTTAAAAAAAAAATTAAGGTGTTTACGTTTTTTTTTTTTCCAGCCGCCGACGTTTAATAACGTTTGAATACGTTCGATCAGTACGCGATTTCAAAATAGTAAATACTAAAGTTCAGAGCTGTAAAGAATACGTTTAATAAGTATTTTGAATAATACTAAAATAGTTAATTATCCAATGTATTTGAAATAATTTTCAAATACTTAAACGAAAAATTGTATAATTTTTTCATAATTTTGTTAATATATATATAAATTATACGTAAATTTTAGCGACATGTTGCGTACAAATTATGTTTTTGAAATGTATTATTAACGATATCATATGACCAAATGATTATTTAATATTTCAAAAACATAATTTGTTAGAAATGCTTGTCGGTTATTGATGTTCTCCTGTTTGTTAACGTAGCACCCCTACACTAAGTATCATTTCAACGAAAGCACTGCTGGGTAGAGGTGTATTGGATTTAATAAATGCCGATCAACAGAAAGAAAAATTGATAAAATTTTTTTTATTATAATCATAAAAACTTAAATATCTATATTTACTTTTCTAAATAAAGGAAATGATTACAAACAATCCAAATTTTTTGTTGGTGAAGTCCTTAAATATTGACTAATTTCATTGTCTACCGATTTCGTACAATTCGCGAGATGTAACATTTTGATTTTTAATAAAATAATATAACGTAAGTATTTAAGTATTCAAAATAAATTAGCATTCAATACCGTAAAAAAAGTATTAAAAATACTTACAAATAATACAAATTATAATACACGAATAGTTATTTATGGTTTTGGTCACTCTGAGGCCGAGTCGTCTTGGCCACACTACTCGCGAAGGGAATTTTCAGTGACATAAGTATTGTAAAATAAAAAAAAAAATCTGATAGTTTTTATGGCATTGTCCAGAATGCATTGTCTAATTTTAAATATATGGTTAACGCGTTAACATTATCCAAAACGTTAACATAAATCGTGACATATATATATATATATGTGGTAAATAATAACCTTATACTCGGTACAGGGGAAATCCAATTATTACTACAATTGATTCTCTTCAACTCGAAGTTCACGGGAGGAATAAAAAATTCGATTTGCTGAAAATGTCGAGATATCAAAAATCATAAAAATCATTCATTGGAATTTTTTTGTCAAGACATTGTTGAAACCGTTTTAATAAATCGGATACTAAAGTATATCAGAGTATTCTCCTAGTTTCATTGTTTTTTTTTGCGTATCGCCGAATTTGCATTTAAGTTTTTTTTAAAAAATTACGTCTTTATATTTTATTATCGCAGACAATTTACTCGCTGGATACCCCGAGCTCCTCGGATATGTCATGTTTTTTCTTTTCGTGTTTTTCGATAATTTTAGGCGAATTCGCTGCGAACGATAACGTTGTTAATTTCCTTTTTCGAGCCATAATATGTAACGCGGTTGAACACTGTGTCACACGGTGCACGATTAAACGAACACACGGCAACGAACTAAAAACTGAAATCTATTGTACGGAGTTAGGTCTCGAGGTCCGAGTTTTATATCTCAAGTTTAATCCTACACAGTCACACGCATCAATGTAAAAATCAGAAACACTTGTATATATACAACTATATATATATATATGCTCTGTCTTCATCGTAAAAACTAATGGATACAAACGGCACGTACACACGGCCACTAGTTAATTACCATAGATTATTATCTAGTACTTGTTGACGTCCGTGCGGCAACGATCGCCTCGTGCGTGACTAATAAACACGAATGAAATAACGACACGTGCGGCCGGACAGGTATATTTTTCCTAAATAATTATCGAAATGTATGTTGTTCGAGGAACTGATTTGAATACGTGTAAATCGTAACGAAACACGCGGAAAATGTCAGTCTCCGTGCCGCATTTCAGTAACAAGATGAATACCGCCGGAACGAATCGAAACGCAAATAATGTATGCGAATTTTTTCACTCGGTCCATCGAATAATGTTTGGTTTGACGAAACCGTGTTCGGATCGGGGGAAAAATACAAGAAAAACGTCAACTCGTCGAAGTCTGCCTATATATATATATAATGTAAAAAAATGATACGAGAACAATCAAAACGTGTGCGACGGCCGGAGTTCCGAGTCGGCGTTCGTACGTTCGCGTCCGTTTTTATTTGATATTTTGTATCCCAACGGATTTCCGAACACTCGGTACGAAATCCAAACCAATAGTATTCGCAAGGTAAGTGCGTTTTGATCGTTCTGCCGCCCGTAACGGTGTATAATGAGCGGTTTCCGGACGCCGGATGTCCACAATACATTGTCCGCGCGTCTTTTTTTTTTCCGCGTCCGTGTCCACCTGCAACACCTCCAGGTTCACAATATTTTTCACGGACGTGATCTACTTTGACAGTAAATGACACCTACCCAAACTTAGAACTAGGGTTTTAGTACACAATTGGAATTAATCATTTCATCGGCATTTCTGCGCGGACGTTGATGATGAAGGTTATGATGAATTTCTCGCCGACCAAAATCGGAGTATTTATTTTCACGGATGTTGTAAGTGTTTCGGCCGTTTGAAAATGTCGATTGACCTAAATAATACAAAAAAACTCATGATGTATTGGTGATTTGCCTTACAAGAAGATAAAACGAGTCAGGGGAGGAGGTTCCGTCTGGATCAGTGGACAGAACACGTTTGTTGTTATCATTTTTATTTTTTTTTAAATTCACTCAAGTCTGCTTGAAAATGGATTACATTAATGTGACTGTATGCATCGTTACGAGTGTACATAAACATCGGAATATCACGGTGTACGAGGATTCAAAAAGTGATGAAATATCGTGACGACGTTCGAAGTAAGTATTCGGAGAAAAGCTCGGTTCAAAAAAGAAAATCATAATAATAATAATAATAATAATAATAATAAAAAGCTGTACGGTTGCGGTTCGGCTGTTATTTGATATTATGTTCGCAGTTATTCGATATAGTATTTTCTCACGCGTTTTCAAACCGCCGAAAAAGTAAACGAAACGACCCCTCCAAAGCGAGTACCGTCTGCGTTCGGTTCCCGATCGATTGATAGCACCGTACGAATAATAGTTGAAGTATTGTTAAGTTTACCGGGTCGACGTAGAAATTGCGGCGCGATCCGTCGAGCACCGATCCGCACGGGCAACACGATATCGTTGTACGTGTCGTCGACACACGATATTGTCTCGGCAACCCGACCGCGCGTCGTTTTAACGTCTCCGCCGCGTCCCCCGCAGTGTTGGACCGAATGCAAAATCGTTCACAAATAGCATACGCTTTTCGCGCCGCGTGTTCACGACAACATTGTTATGCGTGTTCACTCTCGGTCGCGGTTCTCAGCAGTGGCGTAGATACGATTTTTTTCTAGGGGGGGGGGGTGTTCAAAGGAACGTTTAAAAATTAGTATATTATTGAACAAATGAAATTTTTAATAAATAAATAGTAAATATTTTATAATCATAATTTACAATTAACAATAAATGTATTTATGAATATTAAATTTTATCTTCGTGTGCACAAAATCAATGAAATGATATTTCGAAATTTTAAAGGAAAAGAACAAGCTTTTTTAGAGTGCTGGGGGGGGGGTTGTAAACCTCTTGCACCTAGGCGGTGTGACAATTTATAACTGAAAATGCATTTATCGATTCATCGGATTCATGTTTATTCTAAACTGCGACACAGTGATCGTTTATGTGATTATTTCGGTGTTTACGATAACCATTGTTGGTTAATAACAAACAATGATGTCTAACGACTATGGACAAACCAAAAACGTCCGGTAATAATATCAGATTTACGTTACTGTTTTTTTTTTTATTAGAAAAATGTTCATTTACAATCCGTTCAGTTTAACGATAAGTAAATATACTGAAACGGATGTGAATGACATGATTGAGGGAAGAGATCTATTGGCAACACCCTCATATAGATTTATAATTTAATTTATTTATATGTTAAATGAAAAATCTCATTGTAACAGGTCACGTGACCATTTAAGGCGTTGTTCGGTGTTTTCAGGTAGAGTGTGAGAGTACATATTTTTTATATGAGGGTTTGTGTGTGAGTCAAGTTAATAATGAAGTCGTTTGTAGTAATTAAAGACTAATTCTTTAACGGTTGTGATGTTAAGTTCTTTGTAAATGGAAGCATTGCTAATATACCACGGAGCTTTTGTAATTAATCGAAGAGTGAAGTTCTGATGAGCTTGTATTGGCCGTATGTTGGAAGATTTGGCTGGACCCCAAATTTGAATTCCATAGGACCAAATAAGTTTTGAAATTGATTTATACATTAGTAATTTGGTTTTTAGGTTAAATTTGGACTTTTGCTTGTCTTTTTATTTTTAAATGGGGTTTCCAAGTTAGATGCTTGTAATAATATTTGAGCAGTGAACTTTTTTCTAGGTGAATGTAATGTAAGCAGATTTGTTTTCGTTTAATTTCGATTTTTGTTTTTTGTTTTTGTTTTTTTTTTTGTCGACCCGCTTTCAATTTGAGAAGTGTGTTTTTGAAGACATTGTGAAGCAGTAATGGGATTGTTATCAATAGATAGGAATGGCCGTGTCATTGGCGTAGGTTTCTGGTACCGTATTTGGGTCGTCGGGTATATCTGAGGTAAATATATCGTATAAGTCAGGGGAACTTCCGCGCGGAACCCCCGTACCAATACCAAAATGGTCAGGAGTTTCATTACCTTGACGTGCTTCATAAGTTCTATCTTTCAAGTATGATTTGATCGGTACGAAACGCTGCGCGTAAGACAATATTTCAGCGGATTGGAATATCAACAAATACGCGTTCACTATGCAAGTGGAACGTGTACGGAACGCAAGACCAGATAATTTATCGCCATTACAAATACGATCGTAAGTTTACTGGTATCACGCGCGTTACAATCCCGAATCGTAATTGTACGCTGGTGATGTCTACCCGACATACGATCGATGTACCGCGTTACGGGTTGTAGCGATTCGCGCGTGATCGTCCGTTGAGTTTTTCACGTTGCGTCCTTTTAGGCAATGGAAATTCGTCGGATAACATTTCATTTAATATTCCGTGTTCGTCGTTATGAGGTCAATAGAAATATGGCCGTAGACGCGGGAAGCTCACAGTTTTTGATGTGTTTGTGTATGGTGTAATTATTTTCGAACGTAAAGAGAATCCGTGATGTCTCTGTATGCATATATTACGCGTTGTTTAATGTATTTAAAGTCGTTCGTTATCGTCCGACGGACGGCGAAAAGTTAATGCAATGACGGCGAACGTTTTCGGGACGAGAGCAAATATTTTTTTAGCATAATAACTCGAGCAAAATAATGTTCTTCTTTCACATGACGCCCACCGAAAACTAGTGGTTCGTATTAATTAGTGCGATAGTGTAATATATTTTCCAATATAATAACGCCCGTTTCGACCGCTGGTTGCGTTTTAGTAACTAACGCGTTGTCAGGCGAGTGTAATATTATTATTATAAATTATAATATATTATGTCCACTGCACTCCTTTTTCTAATTTAGACACTTTCGTGTAAATATGATTTACCGTAATATTTTGTCTCCCATATATATATATATATATATATTATGCCTGTACGTGGCGGATTTTGTGTTTCATTTATCACAATTACGTGCAACTGTGTAAATACGTGTACGTAGGTACTCGTCGTCCATATCTATACGTATTAATAAATTACAAACATAATATCTCATCATTTATTTAACCCGATAATCAATACAATACAAAATTTTTTTTTCTAAAAATGTCTATATTTTTACTATAATACACTCGAGTTAAATAATTATAAATCTATAATAGTGGTTAAAATAACTTTGGTTTTAGTGGAGAAATATAACACAAAATAATATGTAACACGTATTTCGTGTCACGAGAACAAAATACAAAGAAACAAAAAAAAAAAAATGTTACGAACTTGATTTATTGAATTAATTTGTGTGAACACACATTATAAGACGCAAGCTTCATTATATTTATATCGTTAAACGTTGTTCGTTAATATATAGTGTTAGAAGTATTTCGAAAGTTGTTCCGTTTGGTCATTCGTGCTGTATAGAATAATGCTTTAAAGTAACCTTTAAAACTTCCTAAATATTTTTCAAAAAATGTGTTTGAAATCCTACTCATATAGTTCTCAAATAAGAGTACATATTTTAATGATACTGATATATTTTTTTTTAAAGTTTTCAAATGCGTCAGAATATAAAAAAAAAAAACGTACACGTTATAATTAACTACAGTTATCGTTTTTTTAAACATTTTTTTTTATAATTTACACATTATCATTAACTATATTCGCTATAATCAGATTCGCTGGCGAAGTAAATTAAATTTAAGATGACTATTAATATATTTTTAAGCTATGTAAAGAGTAGTCAGCGAAACGCAGACGTTAATATGATGATGTTTTTCTGTATCAGTTGATACAGATCTAAGAAAATTATTTTTTTATTTATTTTGTTGAATGCATGTAAATAAAATTATTTTAAATAGTTTTTAATACTAACAAAAGTATTTGTATATAATTGTGTGTTTGTGTATATTTGTATAAGTTTTCTACATAAATACTTTACAACACTGGGTATTTGCGATGAAGAGGCTATCTTTATATCGCGGTGGTGCCTACAAAATGGACGTTTTAAAAAAATGTGTCCTGCATTTTATATTTCAATTATTGACAACTCTAGTTGGCGATGTTATTAATGAATTCAAAACGTTTTTAATAGATTTCACATCGAATAATGTTGATCTTACCCGTAGCGAAATACTTATTCATACCAATATTAGATTATAATAAAACATAAGTAAATACGCATATATTTTATTTTTGTTGTATTGGGAACAGAGAAGTTATTCTGCTGTTTATTGTAAAAAAAGAACAACAACTAGATTTTTGTGAAAGATTGTTTTACCTTTAAACTTATTAAACGCACCTAAACGGGATGGTATGAAATTCCGTTGCTCTTGAAATTAAAATTTGCGTACGGCACGCCTACTTTATATTGAGAATGGTCCATAAATAAACATATTATAATATGGTAGTGTTCATTTGCTCGTTTCGTTTAATGGTAGTCCAAATAGTTTATTACATTAAAATGGTTTTATTATTGAAATTGAAACGGGCATACGAATGCGTATGTTTAATTCATGAATTATTATATTAACTATTCAACTGTTGCTCTGTGATTAACAGTGGCGTGCCCAGGAATTTTCAATGGGGGGGGGGGATGTTATAAGTAAATAGTAATAATACATTTTAATGAATTGTCATGGTAATACCAAAAACTCAAATGTTTATGTTTTTTTAAGCTGTCCATAATCGTTTCTAGTTCATAATTGTGTACATTTGTATAGATTGTTCTATAATCAAAATGAATTTAAATTATAACACACTAATACCAAGTTGTTCAATTAACAAAACACCATTAAATTGAAAAAAATGTATTGCATGTTTAAAAATAAAATCAAAATACATGGAAAGTAGATTGCTTATTCCAAACGGAATTTCAACCGCCTAGCTTTTGTACTTTTTTGCCATTAACTAATAAAAAGTATTAAGTAATGACTCTAAAACAGCTCTTATAACTAATAAGTTGTTTTCTGTAGATCAGCGAAATAGACAATGAAGGGGGGATATAACCCCTAACCTCCACCCCCTGAACACGCCACTGGTGATTAACATATTATGCGAACTTATTGTGTTGGCCGAAAAATCGCCAGTATAAAGTTTTTATTCCGGTTGAAAAACATAACATTTTTAATACCGTGACAACGACCAAATAAATAAAACTGGTCGACTTGTCCGTCGAAAAAACAGAATTTCGAAAGTAATTTCAGTGTTACACTGTTGATACAAATCACGCGCGTAGCTACTCTTAATAACGTTTCTTTAGTAAGTCATTGCGTTAATTATTTATGAAACAATATCTCCGGACCAATAATGTTTGGAAACTGTTTCAACGCAGACTATGCAAATCAAACCAAATAAATCGTATCCGATTAGTTATGAGAAATTAGCATTTAATAATTTTCGAGTATATTTTGAAGCACATCATTTTCAATCACTGTACGATTTAATAAAATGTTTGTTCATACTCGAGCAGGAGAATGTCAAGTATTTAAGAGTTGTGCGTTTAACTGTAATGCAAAACATTAAAATGTAATCATTTTATTTTCACCATTTAACAAATAATAATAACAATCATTGTTATTATTACGTTCTAATAGAAACAGGGGTTTTTTTTAGGGTTTCAATTATATAATACTTTTTAAACATATTGTATACCTAAATAATAAGTTATAGTTATTGAAATAGCAATACTAAATATTGGTTTTGGTCAAAGAATAAATACATAACTGAATCGTAAATCGTTTATATGATTTAATTTTCTTATACTGGACTTATCTAGTCGGATGTATGTACAATTTGCAGTTGAAAGCACTGTTATATTTGTTTCGGAGTGAAAACATATTTTACCGTGCAATAACATTACATTTTCGTTACCAAGTTCACCACACGAAAGATAGGTACATTTAATATTATACAACACTTGCCATTAACACGCGGAAAACGTTATAAATTCAGTGATTCTTTTCAAAAATCGAATTGATTGTCTATTCGTGACCGTTAGCTTAATTTCGTTCAACCTGAAATTGTATTTGTTGTACCTCCAACGAAATGGATGAAAATTAAACGAGAGAAATGTGACATTTTTAGTCGAATAAAAACAAAATGTAAACAAAAACCTTTATTCCAGACAACCAGCAGTAGACAGTTCCCACCGGTAAAGTATAGTTTCGTGTCGGAATTTAATACGTAATGATATTTAACGTACCGTGAGAACGAATATAAACGTGATTATTAAATTTCTCTCTTATTGGAAATAAGTTATATTTCAATAATTTACATTTCGTGATGTTATAGTTATAGTCAAAAATATTTTTAACCAATACATGAATAATATCTACTCGTGTTGATTATTTTATGGACTTTTAAAGGATTGTATTATAATGTATATATATATATATATATATATATATATATATATATGTGTGCGTATAGTTTCTCGACCCGACATTACTCGAAAATAATAACTATTAAAGAATGATTTTTTTTTAATTTAAGTTTAAACAATACTTAGATAAATATCATAATATGTACTCGCACAAATAGAAATTGTAAACAACCTTTTTATATTTTATTTCGAATTTCTTATTCTTACCTTTTATTTATATTAATTATATTATCAAATATATATATATATATCACAAAATCAAATTCTGTTTCTTTGTACACAACTAAAAAATCTCAGTCGTTCTCCGAAATTCCCCAAATCATCGAAATTTGATTTCTTATTCACTACAATATTACAATTTGTATCATGACAAAACACTATATGCTAAATTTGGTGTCGTTAGATTGTACTATATGATGGTATACACGAGTTCTATAAGATATATATAACAAACAGATATTATTTTATGAGTATATGCAAAATGTTGATTTCATTCTGACTTGTTTTGGTAAACATCATATCTATAAACGACAATCGCCTTGTTTAGTTGTAAATTGTTCAAATAGTGGGTCGGTGTATATCTAAGAATAAATGACCTTATATGTTCAAGAATGTTCAAAATGAAGAAAAAAACACTCAAGGTTCGAATTCCATGTCGGTTAAATGTATCAAATATATACTATACTTCGCTAATCATTTAAAACAAACGTCCTAGATTAAAAAGAAAACAACCTTCTGTATAGAGACCGTTAATCCTCATCATTATAATTATCTTTTTTTTTTGTATTAGTAATCGCGTCACTTGCCTATAGATTTTATAATAACTTAATTAAGTTCGATTAATCATTTTTTTTAAAATAGTCTATCTTCTAAAGTATATACACTTAAGGGTATTTGTAAGCTTGTTATTATATAATATGTATTTAATTTAATTTTTTAAATGATTAACAAACCTCTTTTTTTAAATTTAGCTTATTACCATTTTAACAGCCGTCGGCCAATATACAAATAATCGATTGTACGGAGTTATAATCCCTTATGATCGGCGTTTGTCGTATTTAATATACCTTTCAGTCGGTTAATTAACTGCACCAAATTACATGTCGTGCATATACTAATTAAAATTTTTTAAATTAGGTCCAGAATATGTATATGACATAAAATATATTTATAACCAGAGCTTGGAACTTATAACGTTAAGACAATTATTTGCTTACACATTTGAATGCACTTAAAAACACCGAAATATGCAGAATGCATTTTAAACATTTTAAACATTTTAAGATTTCAGAACAATGCAAAGGTTTGATGTGTGTTTTGGTTTTTTGTCTGTGAACACTTTTTTGCATAGCACAAGCACTCCGATTTTTATCTATCTTCGATCCCACTTTCCCGTCATAAATCTTGACAAATGGTACATTATTGAACACGTTTTTCGATTTTCTTGATAGTAACAAAAAACTACGAATAAATTGCAGCAAAAAATGGATAAAATCGTCAACACATATCATTTAATTTTGATTTTCACAAAATCGAATTTCATTTTTTTTGTATTTTTGAAAATAATAATGTAATATACTTGAAATTGTTACTATATTTATACGACGCTCATTATATGTATTTTCTGAAAATTACTAGTTTAAAGTTTTAGGTATTTATTAATTATTTTACTGTAACAAAGAATTTTACTTACAATTATTTTTTTTTTTAATTTGATATATATATTTATTAAATTAGACAAATATGTATTAAAATAGCATTTAAAACATTAAATTAGTAAAACAAAATTAGTGTTATAAGTGTGCAAAAAAAGCAAATGAAAATTTCGTTTCAAAACAAAAGTAAAATATCAGTTAAATTAGTGACAAAACAAAGAAGAAGAAGTAGGGATAAAACTATTCGTAAATGTTAGCTAAACATTACTATAGTGGCCCTACCATCAAAGTAGATTTGGTCACGCCGCCATTATTAAAGTCATATTACAGCTATAACTTTATATTATACATAACATTCGTACATAGATTGACATAATATTCACTCATATTTTTTTCATTCGATTAATAATTTTCCGACGGAGGCGAGAAAATCTCAAATATTTACGCCGTAATGCTGTTTGGATTCAAATCGCTGGCTATCAGAATTTTAGAACTACTACATGTTTTAAATAATCGTAAGTACTAAACTTGTAAGCATTTGTTTTAATATTATATAATATACATTTTCTTTTTCATTTTATTACTATCTTAATTTCACGTGCAGTTCGTTCAAGTGTTAAGGTACATCAAAAGTGAATTGAAAACTAAAAAAAAAAATTAATATTAATTAAAATTACTCGGTATGTGAGCGTATGAGTTTTATAAAATATAAAAAGCATACAGAATAGAAAGATTGGGCGTAGTCTTATTTTGTTGATTTCTGCACCATACAACGCGCAGCGTGTATTTTTGTTTTAAATTATAAAATAATAATAAATCAATATATTCTAATGCGATTAAGAATGAAGCTTATTCACCGTAATATTATATTATAATACGTACAGCGTTTACATCGTTTTACAAAGTTGAAATATTTATAAAACCCATAGTGCTGGGAGTAAATATCGTGAAAATTTGGAATAAATATAATTTTATACGACGTTCATAAAATAACACATTTTATCAATGAAATAATTTAATAACAAAAAATATACAATTAATCAAAAGTTTTAAAAACAATCTGTTATTAGTAATTACTTTTACAACATGGATCGATTAATCTTAAATTAGTTTCATGCGGTTAGTTTGTTACCTACGCTAAGTTTTTAAGTGTATTTTCTTATAATGTTATTCGTGTACACGAATTGGCGCGATTTTTTTCAAATGTGTTGAGTACCATAAAATATCTTATCTGTTGATAATGTTTTGCAAATGGGATGTTAAATTTATTTACAATACTTGAACGATTTTATCGTTAGTTTTCAATGAGAATATTATACATTTATATATTGAGTAAAAGTTAGATGTTTAGAATCATAAATTTAATATTCTGCAGATGATTACCACAATTATCCGTGGAAATTATTAGTATACAAATATGTATAATTATTTGAATAGAGTAAACTTCACAGTAAACGTATTACATGATCAAATTTTGAAATAATGTTCATTATAGTTTATGGTATAAGCGGTTTACCATACCACTTTTTATAAAAAAGTTTCCATTCTTCACAACACGATTATTCAATTATAAACTTAATATACATTTAAGATTTAAATCGATTACATTTTCTTTCAAATTTGAATACATTTGATTCAATATGTTTGTATTAATATAAAAAAGCAATTTTTTGATGTAAGTGATTTAGTTGTATATTTGAAGCTCGTCCAAGGAGGGAGATTAGCAAGAGAGTATTAATCAGAATGTACCTTTATGTACACATGATTAATTTTAATATTTAACTATATAAATACGTGTAGTAATATATAAATGATATATAAATCAGCAACAAACAACAAAACACATTTTTAGAATAATATTGGTCAGTTTGGTTTTTGTTTTGAAAATTGATCTATGATATTTGGTATGTCCACATCAATGTACCGGAGCATATTAGATACAATTTTTCTTTAACCGTTTTTGATCGTAGCGATATTTTTTAAATTTAACAAAACAAAGTAAAAGCAAAGATGAAAGCTAGCAGCCTTTAATCATGGAAATAGTATAAAATAAATAGTTTTTTTTAAAGATACTTTGGATAATAATTTATTAATAAACTGTTGATAACTGAAGATTAATGAGTACCATCTAATGGTTACTTATTACGTTATAACCAGGGGCACGAGTTATTAGAGCAGAAGTAAAATGTAAAATTTATCTTTTATGTATTTCCAAAGTGATACTGTTATTAACGTCTTAATACTTATTTATATTAATAATGCACGGGGTTTATACGGGTCAAAGGATGAAAATACACCACCGCAAGAAAAAAGTCGAAAGAAAGGAGAACGATACACACTTAAACACGCCATTGATGTGATTATTATTTAGAAAAAACATTTTGGTAAATTTTAAAAATGGCACCGTTTATCTTTTTAACAGTTATTACAACCACAATAAAAATGGCATGAATAAGATTAATATTACTTCATGAGGTATTGAAACATTTAAACGGAAAAGTATAAATACATACTTTTTAGTTATAGTCATTATTATTTATAGGTGCACACATTATAGATTATATTATAGATTTCGCGTGGTAATTACAACTATTTGTTACATATGCTCAATGTGTTCAAATTTTATTTTAGTGAAATCTTATAATAATATTAATCTATGTATATATTTTTAAATGTTAAACATGTTATTGTTAAATGTATACAATTTTACATTTAAAAAAAATGGTTTTGTTAATAGTAACTATAAATATTATTTAATATTCTTCTAATTCTAAGTAAAACGAGAAATTTAGGTATATTAGTTTTAGTTGACAATGACAGAGTTTTTTCACCGTTCGACTATGGCTCATTTAGATCAGTGTTTAGAGCGTTTTATGACTTTTATAGATTGTAAATTGGATAAAGATAATATTTAAAAAATTGTATGTAGTGTAGTTTTAGGTTTAATAATAACCTTAATATTAGTTGACACATATAAATATGTGTAATATGTAAATACTTGTCATGATCAAATTCAATAAGTTTCGAAAATTTTGATTTGTGATTTGTTTGTATTAATACCATTTGGAAACTAGAAACTTATAATACACTTACAGTAGATTGTTTTATTATTGTATTTAATACATAAAAATTGAAAAATGTTTAAATTATCAAAAAACTTTTAAACAATATGAAAATAACACGTAGATAATAGGTATATTTATACAATTAGGAATTTTTTAATACAGGCATGTATCATATTTGTTTTTAAAAAGAAATATTTAAAATGTTTGATAAAAACAATAATTTAGTTATGTAAAATAATTTTATAAAGAACATTTTTTCAAATTAAAATGTAATTATTTTGATAAGTGTTACACAAAAACAATTTTAATTTTTGTACATTCGAGTACTGATAATATTTCTTTAAATCATAGGGTATTTTGCTTTTTGTCCTTTGTACTATTTAAATTTTATTTTGAATTATATTATTATTTTTATAGTTGATTTTTATGATATTCAAGCTCAAAATTATTATTAACTTTCAATAACGCTTACGAAATTTTATAATTAAAAACAGAATTGAAATATGAACTAAAAAACTGTATTTCAATTTATTAGGTATACGTGAAAATTATTAATTTCGCTGTTTCTAAAATAAAATATTCTATAAATAGTTGACTTTTGAATTAAAAAAAAAGGCAAGTGCTTTTCCCAAGCTTAGATGTATACGTCTAAATTATTATTTATTATAATTAATTTTGCTCAAAACAAAATAATCAGATGTCATGGAAATAAAATTATTATCAAAATGAAAAAAAAGATCACGAGTAGAAATAAAAAGTTCTATAAATGCAAGAATTTGATAAAAAAAAAAAAAATAAAGGCTATGGCCTTTGTATGTAAAAATTTTTATTCTGTGTTATATTTCAAGCTCTTTTGTAGACATTTCTTTTTATAAACAAGTTCATGACGAACATCAATCAGATTGACGATAATATACTAGCTATATTATATACAATTTCAAATCGAGTAGTATTTTATTTCTCACGAAATGATTGTGTTGATGAATAGAGATACACATATATATTCAAAAACGATTTCCCGAACAATTTAAAACTCGCCCCTATATAGAATATTTCATCTTCACTGTGCGAATAGTGCACATTTCTGAGTTTTTAATATTATGATTTACAATGTTCGTAATTTATATGATTACACTTTCCATATTTTATAATATACTCGTAATTTTCGTGTACATTACCAGTCCATTCGGTGGACGTTACACTCATTTGGTCGTTAAATAAATACAACCCAATTCTGCTTACACGATAATAACTACGTGTTAAAAAAATATAACTAAAAGCTTCTGCTTAATGAACGAGTAAAATGCATCAATACATTTTATTCTCCTCAAAAGAGAATACAAATGTTATAACGATGAAATTATTGTAAAATATTTAGTTACAAAACTTGTATCTAGCTATTTCGTGTAAAAATATTCAACAAACTTTTCCAAAAAAAATAAATAAATTATGTACTAAATTAGCATGTCTTGAGGGTCAATATCATTACATTTAATTGATTTCTGTACAACATAATTTAGATTTTGATAATAATTTGGACGAAACTCGTTGACAAATGACAATAAATTAATAAGCGTAATATTTGAACGTTATTTCAACTGCAATCACATGTCGCGTCGTGATAATTCCTTTAAATTACCGCAGAGGTATTCAAACGGTGCGTCACGGCTCGAAGGGGCGTCGCGAGTGTTGGTCATGGGTGTCGCGACACAGAAGAGGAATAAATATTAATATAATGATGATGGCAAAATGCTTACATACAAGTATTATTTTTTTGTATAATAATGTATTAATAATTTGGAAGCCACCGAAATGTTGTGAAGAGACAAAGGAGCCGCGGAATGAAAAAGTTTGAATGCCTCTGAATTACCGTATTCAATAATTGGTTGAATCGTTATTTATTTATGCAATTATAATTGCGCTTATTTGTTTGAAAGTTAAACAGTTCGATGTAGGAGAAAAAAATATCAATATTATCAGTTTTTAAATTATTACAAACTGACAATACTACCAATATACTTAAAAGAAAAGTTTCGTACAATGAACGCGAAATCCTTCATAGTTTGCAATAGTTGCAGAGTTTTCTATTGCGGTCAAATAATAGGATTCCACAAAACAATCGGATAGCTACAATATTTCTAATTAAACTTATTTCATTCGATTTATACAATGCACTAGGTGTTTGGTTAGGTTTATTTTGCTAGGTGGATCGAAAGAAAGTAATAAAGTCAAGTCAATTACCTAGAAAGGATTCCAATTTTAACAAAATGTTACATTCATTTATATTATATTTACGAATTTCGTTGGTTCGCAAAACCTAATCAAAATAGATAATACGTTTTTGGTGTTTATATAGGTACGTATAATGAAAAAAACTACTTACGGGGCCGGCTATTTTTTCCATGGAAAATTATTTTCCGACAAGAAGCGGATATTTTTGACGACATAGTTGATTATCTAAGGTTATAGATTTTAAGTCACGTTCGAAATGTTTAATATGCGCAAATACCCGCGTAGAAAAAACACATAAACGAACCACATATTCCTTGCTTTTTTCAAAGTCCAGAAAAAACTATGGAATAATGTATAAACATTCAAGTCAAAAGATAAAAGTTTAGAAAAAGAAAAAAGAAATCATTTTTCAAATTAAATAACTGTTAATAATAAAATAATACAACAATATATATTTATTTTTTTTAAATTTTTCATCAAACATTTATATTAATCGATTAATTATTGCATACAATAATAATACATTTTATATTTAAATTATTATAAAACTAGCTTCCTACTTCCGCAATGAATGAAGATATAATATGTATGTAATTAAAATCTCCATGGGAGATATGAGAATTGAAAATCAAATTCAAATTCGTATTGTTCCATGAATTGAGATTTATGATATGATGTAAAAAAAAAAAAGAAAAAAGTCATTGACGTTTTTATTCTGTGCTCGACTGAACAGCATGGAAATCGGTTTATAACTTGTCAAGGTTAATGTGCGGTCTTAGTATTTGCTTTGTTATCAGTTCAGTTTGCATATTGATATCCGATATATCGCGCAAGAACTAATGAGATATTACGATAACGCGCAATCCAAATGCGACAGCCCGTACACGGTTGAAGGTCGGGCCAGACAGAAGACTGAAAAATAATATCGGCGTCGGTTGCGGATGGGAGTTTTCTAATGGGACGCGAAACAAAACGCACGTGGATTTTCCAACAGTGTGCATACGAAACATTTTAGTCGGGACGAGATATTCATTAGACGGACGACGATGGTCGTTGACATGACGAATCGTCTCCATTAACTGATTAAAATACGTCGTCCAAACGGGCCCGACGTGACGAAACCCAGATGATCCGATATTAACTGGATCCAAGTTCTCCAGACATCAGGTGTAAGTTCATGGTTTAAACCTGTTCGTTAGTTACGCAATAGGCTGTGTGATATATTAGTATTATGTAATTGAGAGTATATTAAATAAATAAACATATCGAATACGAAAGTGGATTTTTTCCGTATGTTTCTTCGGTCGAAGTAGCGAGCTCACTATTCAGTCTGTAACAGTTTTTCTCCACATTTCCCCAATAGTAATTTCATAAGGATTTTTTTTCCCATTAGAAAATAATCATTCTCTCGTTGATAAATGTACAAATTAGACATGTTTAGTTATTTATTTACCATAATTTTGTACTATTTATTTCTATACTATTAAATTATTTTATTATGAAAATAGTTATATGATAACGTTGTTAAAGACATCTTAAATTCCCAATATTACTATATTGCTATATATATAGATTTCTAATAAATTAAAAATATACTACTCTCAAATTTTTAAATATTTGACACTATTCTAAAAAAGCCTTTAACAATAGTGACCTTTAGGAATTGGAATGTCTTTTTTTCTTTACATCTGTTACAACAAATGATAATGGTAATGGTATTGTAGTAAACATTTTTGAGTGACAGTTGCATAAGTCGTATTTGTGAATACTTTATAGTAATATCTAGATTAGGTATTTACTGATACATAACCGTCATAATATTTTTCTGTGGTTGTTAAGATATTGCGACCGGATGCGGATCTATATTTACTCATTAATTCACATAAATTTATTATTACTTTCTTACCAGACAATGATGTTTGTAATATATAAACAATTAGTTTTTTAGTGAATACTGGAAGATTAATAATTCTCTGGTGGAGTGAAAAATGCTTATGAAATCACTAATGGCGAAAATTTATTTTACTTATTTTTATTGATTACGGGAACATACAATCATTTTAATGGCGGAAAAAAGAAAAACCTTTCTACAAACTTAAAAAAAAAATCGTAGAAATTGGCCAACAAATAATAAGAAACAGAAAGAAGAAATAGTAAGAAACTTACTGTAAACTTTTTTTTTCAAATTCAAATCAACAAAATGGCTATTTTGAGTTTATATAAAAAAAATTACTTTAAAAATGTGAAAAATGTATTTTCTTACTTAAAAAAAAAAATAAACGTAATGCTATTAATGTAGCGCTAATGTATAGAAATTATTTAGAAAAAAAATTTTTAAAATAAAATATTGCTTAGAACTAGTGATATTACAAGACCAGATTTTCGAGGTCGAACCGAACCCGAACCGAACTTACTCAAATTATAACGAACATGAACCAAACAGATCATACATCCTTACATTCGAACACGAACTGAACCGAACTATTCAGTTTAAATATTGAATCTGAACTGAACTTCATTAAAAGTTCATAGGATTTAAATTAATTTAAAACATCTATGTATTCGTTTGAATAAAAAGATGATTAACCTAAATAACAATTATTAATTCGTAAAATAAATAATAGTATTAAGTATTTGAAATAAAACAATTTTTTTTTGAGTTATAATAAAAAATTGACAAAGAAAGATAATGTTATTGTAACAGATATACATGTATATACTGTGACAAATCCAAGAAATCAACTGTTTTCGATGTATAATGCAGTATAATAAAATGTTTATATCATGACATAATATGTACTACTATGGATCAAGAGGTTAAAATAAATTCAATTTTAATGAATTCTTAGATATAATATTTTAGTCTGATGTCTGAAGAAAGTGAATAACTTTTGTGAATAACCTTTGGAAATCGTATAACACGAATGAACATTTAATGAATATTAATTCTATAATTATAACCACTATAACCACAGTCGCGATAACAAATTACGATGTTTTGTAACTAATTTACCAAGCACTAAGGTATTATCATTAAGAAAACAAAACCATATATATTTGGATCGAAATACTATACATATTTATACGAATAACGAAAAATATTTTCCTCGTAGCCCACTTCCAACACCGAAAACCAGTCAGGTTAATCGATAACATTTAAAATCATTGTAAACAATAAACAACACTTTTTATTTAGAAACAAATGATTTGTAAATAACCGTTAATACATCATTTTATATAATTGAATATATAAATTAATAATAACAAATATAAAAAATTACGTCATCAATAATCGTACTGCAGTGTATTACGGGAGAAAATTACTATCCATTCTAAAATGGAACAACCTAAATTAATTTATTTTGATATTTTTGATTTTATTTTGATTGTTTTTCGACCAATTCGGTATAAATTTCATTTTCCTTGGTTCGATATTCGAACCAAATTACTTTGTGTTTAGTTTGCTTCGAATATTTCCAATTATACGGTCATTGACGACAAATAATTATAAGAATTCACGATAGGTACTTACGTATTTATCTAATCTATCGAAAATATATATTACAATAAACTTTTGATAGCTGATTATTTAATTTACGCCAAGAAAAACGTGACTCGTATTTTTTTATTTGATTGTTTTTTATTTTGGTTTGATAAATATATTTTGTTATTATAGTGTTATTCAGTAAAATATATATGTATTATATAAATAAAGTACCATAAGAAAAATATTTTAATTCGAACTCGAACAAAAATAAATTACGTTAAATAATTATTATAATAATGAGTAACAAATATCTTTACTGAAATCTGAAATCCAATCATCTCCATGATGCAATTTCATTTGAACATCATCTATAGACTATAGCGGCTTAAAGACTATTTATTTAAATAATTGTATTGTTATTATTATTTACATTTCTTATATCATTCAATCAAAGTTTTTGTATACTTGCCGATTTTCTTCAAATATTCGTTTTATTAAAAGTCTCGTAAAATATGTTGATTTTCATTTCAATAATCATACAGAGAATATTTGGTATTAAAGGTAAACACATAAATTATTTCAATAAGATTTATAAGTATAGGTTTGAAGATTTAAAATGTTAGTAAACAATAATTCATATAATACTGTAAGTTTATTCAATTAATTAATTTTTAATGAATATTTAAAATTTGAACAGTGACAAATAAATAAGACAACGACCAATTTTCAGAAACCTGGCCATATTAATTGTATCTGCTTTACTCGTATATAATTGAGGATAGCCAAAAAAAGACATTAGTCATAAATTAAATGATAGAATAAACTAAACATTATTATCGTTAAAAACTGTTATTATTATTATTTGCAATAATAATTTTTACGGTCTTGATAATAATAATAATTTTTTTTTACACGTGAAACTAATAAAAGTATATAGTATTAATTTTATAATAAAAAAAGACGAAATATAAATTGCATAATTGTTTTTAAAAATAGATTTAATTATTATGATATATAGGGTGATTCAGTACTCGTGTGACAAATTTCGTTTGGTGTTTGTACATTAAAAAAGAAGTAAAAAAGTTCCTATGGTCCCCTATCCGATTCAATAGTGTAAGGGAGATATAATGGTTTTTGTGATTTTTCGAATAATTATAGTTTTTCTACATTCTCATGGTCATATTCCCTGAACTTCTAATCCTATAGTAAATTCGAATGTACCGCTGAAAAGTTTACTAAAATTACATGAAGGAAACATATCACTCAAGGCTCTGATAACTACGCTGCGAATGCAGCAATAAACCAAATTTATAAAAGCTGTAAAACTAAAAAATTTCTAGAAATTTCAGTTTAATTAAACCAATATTTATTGCCGTTCAGAGGTGTGCAAATTTTACAAAAACTTCATAAGTGAAGTAGCTTTCAAACCGTATACGACTTTTTTCAATTGAAAAAGTGCATACATAAAAATCAGTTTATGTTCAAAAAAAAAAAATTCTAGGTAACTGAAAAAAGGAAAGAAGAAGGAGTAGTCCAACATAGTTTTTGCTGTTAGGAACTTTTGTAAAGAATTTTTCATTGAAATTTCATTCTTAATCTAAATCTGAATCAAGAAATGTGGTCAATTGAATTGGGATGGTTTACAAACGGCTCGACTGGTGTTTATTTACCGAGAATCTATTGTCTTGGAAAATGGCATAATCGTTTCCTAGAAAACCGTTTCACTTCACTCCATCAGTTTGCCTACCCTCGTTTCAAATCAGTCATTACTGAGACGCTGAGTTGGTCAACGTAAATGGTTAATAATGTCAACATTCGCTTTTGAAGAGTATGCAGACATGTATCTGGTTTATGTTTTTTTGTGGGTGCTCAGCAAGAGCCGCGGTGCGGGAGTGCGCTATGCGATATCTTACACGACGAGTTCCTAGTGCAGCTGTGTTTACTAGAGTTCATCAATCACTCAGAAGAGCAGGATCTTTTCCGATTAACACTCGTGCCGTAGGAAACAGACAGGAGGATGGTGGTTTGGAAGAGATGGTGATCGATAGAGTACTTTGCCAACCCGACATTAGCACCAGAACATTTGCCCGAGAATTTCGAATTTCTCAAACGAAAAAAGAAAATCTCCAACCCTATCATTTAACAAAAGTTCAGAGACTAGAAGTGGGTGACACTAATTGCCGATTGGAATTTTGTCGTTGGTTGTTGACTTCCGACGTTGAACAATATCAATTTTTTCATAAGATTTTATGGTCTTATGAATCTAACTTCACGCGGGATGGTATGTTTAATGTGCATAACCTACACTATTATGCTTCCGAAAATTCACAATTGGCTCGTCAACACCACAGTCAAAAGCAATTTAATGTTAATGTTTGGGCTAGTGTACTAGGAAACAAATTAATTTGTTCGTTTTTAAATTTTCCAACAACATTAACTGGATCACACTATCTGGATTGTTTATAAAATACACTTCTTTGCCTTTTGGAGGATGTTCCTCTGGCAATGAGAAGTCGAATAATTTTTCAACAAGATGGTGCTCCCCCTCACTTTACAGGCACAGCAAGAAACTATTTAAACAACCTTTTCCGAAGTGGTGTGATCCTATTGTGATGCCCCCAAGGTCACCCGATTTAACGCCAATGGATTATTTCGTTCGGTGGTTCATGAAAGAGGAAGTTTATTGTACGGAAGTACCCAACAAAACAATTTTACGGCAATGAATACTTGTTGCAGCAGAAAAGCTTCGCACATGCTTGAGCATACTTGACCAGTTTACGGAAGCGTGCAAGACTATATATTGCTGAGTAAGGGAATCACTTAGAAAATAAGCTAAAACGGTAAAATAATTTTATAACAAGACATGTTTAAAAAAAAAAAAAAAATGTTTAATAAAGTTCCTAACAACAGAAACTGTGTTGGACTACTCCTTCTTCTTTCTTTTCTTCAGTTACCTATAATTATTATTTTTGAACATAAACTGATATTTTTATGTATGCACTTTTTTCAATTGAAAAAGTCATATACCGTTTGAAAGCTTCTTCACTAATGAAGTTTTTGTAAAATTTGCATACCTCTAAACGGCAATAAATGTTGGTTTAATAAAATTGAAGTTTTTAGAAATTTTATAGTTTTAAACCTTTTATAAATTTGATTTATTGCTGCATTCACAGCATAGTTATCAGAGCTTTGGGTGATATGTTTCCTTTATGTAATTTTAATGAGCTTCTGGCGGTACATTCTAATTTGTTATACGATTAGTAGTTAAGGGGATATGATCAAGAAAATATAGAAAAACTATGATTATTCGAAAAAATACAAAAACCGTTATATCTCCCTTACACTATTGAATCGGAATGGGGTCCTAGGAACTTTTTTACAACTTATTTTGACGTACAAACACCATACGAACTTTGTCATATGAATACTAAATCACCCTGTATATTTATATTTATTACATCACGAAATAAATATTTAGTTTTATAATCCAATTAACACTATTTAGGTAGTTTATAATTAAATAGTTTATTCAGAAAGGTAACATATTTATTAAAAACTTTAATACGTTTACTGAATAAAACTTTAAAAAATACACAATATCAACTTATGGAAATGTTAATATAGTCTGAATTAATAATTATTGCGTTATGTAATTATTAATTATGTTTATTGCCAATTCTACGAACAATTCCATGAACAATTAAGTTTTAATTGGCAATTTTATTAAAAAAGTTAATAGTGTATATTTTTTGTTTTTCAATAATATTATGACATTTACTCAGTATGTATACATATTAAACTTTTCATTAAATGTTTTCCAAAAAAAAAAAAATGTACTTATATTACATTACATTTAAAAGAATGTAGTCCGTTCATTTTGAATTTAAAAATTATATGAGTAAGTTAAGTTCAATTTTAACGTTTGATTATAATAAATATCTATGTAATCTTGTATTTGTGAGTTATAAACAATAGTTTAGAGAGTATGTATTTCATTTTACGTGAATAACTAATGTCAATAAAATTTCTATTTTATTTAGAAAGTAATCTATCGTAATATTTATTATAAAATAATCTAAGAGCATTTTGTTAGCAATTGCTTGGATTTACTACGCAGTATTAAGTCAAATAATAATAAACGATTCATAAATCAAATCTATATTTGATAAATTTTTCATTTTTAATATATACAAATTTTTAAAAATATTATGAAATAGTGTTAAGTTCGTTTATTTTGCATTTTTGTATTGCATATATATATATATATAAACTAATATAGTATTTTGGCTAAACTAATTAATCACTTTAATTTCAAAACTAACTTAATTAAATGAGTTATGATAAACATTAGAGCTATTAGCTCTAATTAACTCTATATAACTCTAAAGTTAATTTAGTTTATTTTTATATTTCATTCATATTGATTTAAATAAGACAAGTGTACAGTTTTTAGTACTATGTAATCAATGTTTTTTTTTAAAATGATGTACAATTTTTATAGCTACATTTATTTAAATGTTAATTATTAATACATGAACGAACATTTATTATGTTTATAGCATTGAATAAAAATTAAAAAATTAGTTTTTAAATTTAATGTAGTAAATGTAAATTATAATTTGTTATTAATCAGTGTACTTCGGCATTTAATTAATAGTAATAATAAAGTAAATAAAATCAAATAAATATATTTCAAATTTGTATAACTACTTGTCACATTTTTAATTTAAAAACGAATGTATGAGTTTTTAATTTAAAATTATGGTGATTTCAATGCAAATAGATTTTTATCATTTATATTTATATAATTCTTGGTTTTTTAAAAATAGGGAATTGTTTACAGTACTCATAACATTGTTCTAAAAAATATAAATATTTTAGATAACTAATAGTTAGATTATTTGCAGTGGAGTTTTCATTGTACTTTATCTAGAAGAATGTTTAATTTTCGAAATAATTTTAGCAACTAATTTTGACCACTTAAAATAAATTACCACTAAATAAATAAACAGTATTTTATATAAATAAATAAATATAAATATAAATAACTATATATATATATATATATATATATTACGGACAATTATGAATATCAATGTAAAACGCTTAATCATCACTAATATAATTTGTTCAGTTTGTGATCTTTGTATAATGTACAATGTATTTATTACCAGAAATATGATTAACTCCGGTTTATATTATGTACAGTGACGTATTTACAATTTTTTTTTGAGAGAGGGGGATCAAAATTTGTTTTAAATAATGTTTCAAAAATTATTGGTATTTATATATGCTTTATTGTTACTGTCTATAAGTGTCTACCTATATTATACCTACATTATTTTGTGCTTGTAATCTTGGCATACATTTCAGTATTTTTGTAATACTTTTTTTGTTAGTTCTGGGTACCTTTCCATAAATACGTCAATGACTATGCATAAGAATGATTGCACACATTCTCGCATGGTTTTGGTGAACGTAAATTATAATTTTTGCAAATTCACTATACAGGGTAATTCAGGGTAATTGCTGTACGCCTTTGTATGTCCATAATCTTGACAATTCACACATTGAGAGATAGCTTTGGGTTTATGTGGTTCTTCAACCTTATTTTTAGTATGGAGTAACGAAGTGAGTTGGAAGATTTCGTCCGAGTAAGACGTGGGTTTTAAGTCGACGAAAAAAAAAGGAAGCTGGTTTTGGTAAGTCTGTGGAGGACTTGCTTAACTTGTCTGATCTCAAATAAACGCGTTTTCAACTTGTTTTTTATAAGATCAGATTTTGTGGATAGATTTAAGTTGCAGATTACCACGCGTGTTGATTTGTCATCTTTTAAATGGTACGTGTGAAATTCAGCTTTTTTGTTTCTTGAAAAATGAACTAATTTCCTATATGATTCGCGAATTCATGTTTGAATTTTTAATCTATCAGCTATTAACTTGCAATAAAAATGATCAAAACCTATCAGTTCGATTATATCTGTACATAACCCAGATAAATCGTCCACACCTTTACCGAAAATAGTGGCAGGAGGTTTATTAGTTGTATTGATTTTTGGTTCGAAAGCGGATTTATGTATGTCTTCAACGAAAGTTTCGACTGATTAGACAGATTCGAATTCTATTGGATTGAATATTTCAAAGCAATTTCTTGAAGAAAATATTTTTTTATTTTTACGCGGGTACTCTTGAGAGGATGAAGGTGATATGGAGTTCGAATATGAAGAGTTAGAATAATTTCTTTTCTTTTGAGTCATTCAATTATTATTTGACTTGGATTTCGACGAAGAAATATTAGGATTATTGGCATTTGAATTTATAATTGAATTAAAATATTATTTATTGATTTTATTGATGTGCAGGACAGTCTTGGAGATATTTTTGTTCATATTTGTTGACATTATGGTGATATCGTAAGGAGATTGAACAACAGACCGTCGGGCGACGGCCTTCAGATAAGAGAACAGCTATATAACCACAATAATTTAGTTTACAAAATAACATACATTCGTACACTTAAGTACGAATGCGTAAAAAACCAGCAATATTTAAGAGTTTGAGTGACATAGATAAATCAATAGATCGTTATTACATTATAATATGCAATTTATAAAAAAGAATTCGTTGCTAATAAAACGCACTAATTTGCATGACGGGTCACGAGAACGATAATACAGGTGTAAATCAGTCGGCATTCACGACGGAACTATCAATACATTGAAATTTTAATTATAATTTATGATATTTTTAAAAAAAGAATTATAATCATTTTATTTGTAATATATAAATCGTTAAAATTGGTTTCTATTGATGATTATTATAATGATCAGAGTTAGGATGAAGTTTTTTAACAAAGTATATATTCATGTTTTATTGTCATAATTTTCTATTATTTCATAATCACCAGGTAGTATAAAAACTAACACATTATTTATCAAAAATATACTCCTACCATTTATGCCAAGCTTTTTTAATTATTATTTTCTGTTTCCTATTAATATTTTCCCAAACACGCAATTCATACAATAACTTTTATTTGTTGAAATTGATAGTTTTAACCGGAAATTAATTAGATTTATAAAAATGCCAAAATGCCTGTTAACATTTCAACTTACCGAAGTTTTATACTTATTGACGTTTCGACTATTCTCGTCTAGCGGTGTTTATATAATAATAAAGGGTAAAAGTTATCATCTACTTCAAAAAATAAACGCCTATTATTGGTTTAGCCTCGAGACTAATGCTATTGATTTTGTATGGGTCTAAGTGGTAATTATTTATTAATAGTGAGAATAGAACTTGGTATCTTTTAGTCCAGTGCTTAAATTAGAGAATTATAGAAGAGGGATCAAAAAGGTAAAATAAATTTGCGTTTTTGAAGAATTAAATATCTTATTTACTCGTGGGGAATTGCATTTTTGACGACCCATTAAAAAAAATGTAATTAATTTTAAACAAGAAGAGGTACTCCGTTCTCCCGCCCTTTCACAGTTTAAGCACGGTTTGTATCACAAAATACTGTAATTCGCAACACCGAGAAAAATGTATCTTATAAAATTACTATGGTAATAATTTCTTCAATAAATTATGAAATTTAATTAAAACATTTATATGTAAATACAATTGAAGAATAACGCCATGAAAATTTGATATTTATATTTAACACGTAAAAATTAAGTAAATTATATTAAACCAGTATTTAATAGAGTAGGTATAAATACGCAAATTAACAATATTACGAATATAAGCTAACTGATTTCCAAAGAAATAATTTAATTTTCTTATATATTTAAATATCTTATATATTAATTATCTTATAAATTTTTTTTCTTATAATTTAATTTCAATAATTTATAAATCAAATTTAAAACACAATACACCAGAAATTTACGAGCATCAAATAAAATGTATTATTACTTGTAATATGTACTGTGTACTTGTGAATCATTTAATATTCTAAAAATATTCACATTATATTATAACTAATGCTAATAAAATAATGTTATCGGACATAGGTGATACGTTACACACACACACACACACACACACACACACACACCTACACACACACACACACACACACACACACACACACACACACACACACACACACACACACACACACCTACACACATATATATTTAAAACAGGTTTAGTAAATCTCACACTTTTAATGTGATAACTTTTTCAAACAAATCAGTATTTACATGATATTTTATACTGAATCATCTATGTTCGACTATTTGTTGTTGTTATGTGTTTTTGTACATCTACGTATGTATAATCTTTAAAAGTATAGTTCAATGTCACAGACTCTTCTGAACGATTTTCGATTTTTGTTTTTTCACTACACATATGCATATCGTGAACGTATGACATATGTACATATAATATACAAATAATTGTTACTTCTACTTCGTCAATTAATGATCAATACATTCATATAGTGGAGTATTTTAAATAGTAATCAACAAATTAAAAATTTACATTGAGGAAAAAAATTATCGAAATTGTTTGTATGTACTCGTGTATATAAGTAATGCAAATATTTAAAATAGAAATACTCGTATTTTAATATATTATCAAACGTATTAAATATTTTCATGTTACAGGTACTTGATTTTTACGTTTAAAATTGAAAAATTAAAATTTAGATTATAATTTAATAAAAGTATAGTTCTTTATTAAAAAAAGTTTATAACTAGACCAATTTGGTGTAATTGATAGAAATTAGAACACTAGATTATAACATTTGGACCACGTCAACAATAGAAATAAAAAAAAATAATTTGTTTAGCACAAGGGATATCATACATTTTTTTCCTCTGTAACGATAAGGTCTAATCTAGACAAATGTATTAATTTTCTTTTACACTTTTATTGGTATAAATGTATAAATCTTAAATTATAAAATATCTACTTTACTTACTCAAATGTATGTTTATAAATATTTACTTATTTATTTATCCGTTATTCTTAATAATTAAAAACAATTTTTTACCTGTTTACTGAAACTAATATAAACAAAACTAGAATCATGTTAAGAGGAGTAGGATAATATTAATTAACACTGTCATATATGTAGACAGATTAAAACCATAGGAATAATTAGCCTATTTATATTATTATTTACATTAATAATACACATTATAAACATTCATATGATTAATATTGATTCTACGAGCGTTCAATTATATAATTTTGATTTGAAAACGTATAAATACTCATATTATAGTATGAAAAGATTAAATGGTTATTTTATGGTTATGATTTGGACATACATATTTTAAATATTTATAAAATACGTTAAATACAACGTATAGTATTATTCAAATAAAATGCTGTAAATTCGGTAAAATATTTTTTAAACGTTCAATGTCTATAAATATTGCGTTTACTGAAAAATAAATATTGAAATAAAACTATAAACATAATACGAAAATATATAAAAGGTGAACAGAGTACATGAAGTCTAAGTATTTTATGTTCTCCGTTTGTTGCATGTACGCAAAAAGAAAATCTACATCGTAGCAGTAAACAACCAAAAAAGACTACCAAAAGTAGTAATTACTATTTTGCTGATTAGCTGCGTTTTAACTTGACGAAAAGATTCTAGAGTCCATCCAAAACGTTAACGTATTTAGTTGTTGTTTATTACACGCTGACGAAACATCTATAACATACTGATTGGCCACCATCCAAAACATAATAATGTATTTATTGGTTGTATTCCTTGCGGTAATAATTAAATTGCTTAATCATCGTATATCATTATATATTGTTTATATGATAATATTATGATGGTGACCTATTAGCGTATATCTTGATCAACTTGAACCTAAGGTCGAATACCGGAAAAAGTATGTTTTAATGAAAAAACGAAACCCGATCAGTATATCAAAACACTCGTCCGTTCTTTTCTTCAGTCGACATATGATCATTATCCGACAGAGGTGTAAATACACATTCAAATCATGATGTTTTTTAAATCCAAGTCACCTACTATCGGAATTTTAATGTTCCTATACATTTTAAATAATTGTAAGTATTAAATTCCAAATAATTCTTTTGTTTATTTTAAATTTAAAAAAAACATATATATATATTTAGTTTTAATTAATATTTCGAAATTAAATAATAAAACAATGAACGGGATATAGAAACTATCAGTAGTATGCAGTAATTCCATGTACATTGAGTATTACTATTTGAAATTTAAAAACATTTACTTAAAAATTGAAACACACACCCAAAATGTACTTACCAGTTATATTTTATTATTTTAAAATAAAAAAAAAATTATTGCTACATTCTAAGACCAAATAAGATAGACACCTTAGAAGTCCAATGTTGACAAGTAAAAGATTACATTTGGCATACGTAAACGATGTTCCTTGAAAAGATTCGTATAGAAATTTAACCAAAACCTTTTGCTAATAACTTTCATTCGTTCGACTCTTACTTTTTTATTATCATTTAAGTATTCAACATTTTACATTGTATAATTCAATACAAAGAATTCATACTATTTCGAGTCATCTCTAAGATAAGCCGATGAAATATATAGTCTCGATCGTATCTAGTGGACACTGTTTTCACCAACGGGTTTTCAAAATATTATCTCCGGATGTCCGCGGGCCAATATTAAGGGATTCACGGGTGCGTGGGCACTCATCAGTGATGGTGATGACACACATGGTGGAACGGGCAGTGAGGTTGTTCTAGCGGGGCCTTCCATGAGCAAATATGAAAAAAGGGAATCGTCGGAATTACTTTAGTTTTAGCTAGGGGTCCGTGGTTTAATGGCGATTTGAGAACCGCTGGTTTACGCCATACATTGTCATATCCGGATCGAGTTTCCAATTCACAGCCCCGACATCGTAAACCAAAATAAAATAAAATTTATCTCAAGCGGTTTGACGGAAGACGACCGCTAAAAACAACGAAGATCAAATATTACGCGTATAAACAAAAGAACATATTAATCTAAGCAACAATCGATTTCGTTTTAGATTTTGAGCGAAACAAGAATTTACTGGTTTACTAATGATGTGTTTTTTTTTGTAGGAAATTTGATTTAATTCATATTTTATTTGCCATTTTTTTCGATTTTCTAAGTATTTTTCATAAGCATAAGGAAAAGCTACTCAAAATTGTAAATAAATCGGCAAAATAGCCAGATACCAATTTTTACAAATCCTATTTTCGTTTATGGATTTTTATAATTCTAAAAATAATAATGCGAAACTCATGACGTGTTTACCAATTATTTATTTTTAAATTATATATATATGTATACAAAATGTATACATTGTATATATAATACAATATATATATATATATATATATATAATAAATAGTGTTTCAAATAAAGTATATAATGATTTATTTTAGTATCTGTCATAATAGTTATAAAATAAAATAAAGTAGAAGATAAATATAAAATTTTTTTACTAATGAAATAATAATAATATTTCTTATAAATCACATTGTCAACTTAATATATAGATAGTAATAACATTGTAACAAGATATCTTTACACCGGATCATAAAATGTATAAATTTAAATTCAAATACAGGAAATCAATTTTATTGGAAACTCAATTTATGAAATTTATCGTACAATTTGCCGCTTTTATTTGCATTTTAAAAAATATTTTTTAAATAACAATATAATTTATTAATATTATGCAAGAAACATGAAATAATTTATACATTTTAAGCAGTGAGTAGAGCGAGAAATGTATACCTTTTTAACATTTAAAGTATTATTTCTTAGAAATAACTTTTTGGTGCAGCAGGTAATATTACATTGACTATACTTCCGTATGAAGTACTTGACTCGTCATTTCTTAGATAAACATACCTTTAAAGTCATAAAAAGTATTCTATAGCTCTTTTATTCTTTAAATATTAAATGACACCTAACGCTTATTAGTTTTCGAAGAAAACGTCTATACAATTTAAAATTTAAATATGTTGTTGTAATATATAAATAAATAAGTTTGATATGACAGTTTTTAGCGTGATATTATTATGAAATGTAATTTTTTATATTGTTACAAGTCAGGCTCTAAAATGTTGTATAGTTAGATAAACAACTTAGACGACTTAGACAACTGCAACAGTGAAATATGAAATTCCATTAGTGTAGTACATCTTTGAATATTTCAATCGATTTTAATGAAATTTTGATAATTTTTATACGAAGCTTACATTATATTTTCATAAAATCATTAGACGAAATTGACAGTAATAAAATCTTCATAGTGAATATTTGATAAAAAAACTAATTTGTAATATTATTATTATTATTTTCTATTAATAATATTAATTTAATCTATATTTATAATATCGTAATATATTAAATTTTAATATTGTATTTTAAAGTAAATACCACAAGTTTTAAAAAACAGTTAAAAAACAATTCGAATGATACAATATATTGATTAGTTTAATATGAATTTTTAGTAATTATTACTACAGAATACCTGTATCATATTAAAAATAATATCATGAATGTTTTCTCACATTAGTATATAAAATTTAATTCAAATTTCGATGACTATTTATTCGAGTTTTAGTTATTGCTATAATTTTCGACGTATAGTGATGTGATATCGTAATATATTAAAAACACTTGAAATGGCGATATAAAATGTCAGATAAATTGTTAAACTAAATAGACGAACGCAACATTGTCACAGAATCGAAATGTTTAAATACTACGATTTAAGATTTAAAATGACTTTATAACATTATTTGCGGTAGCTGAGGTGAAAAATATTATAAAATATGTCTAAAACCTGAGCGTTTATTCGGTATTTACTTAACATTTTACTCATCCTTATGGCTACCCAAAATAATAAACATTTATATTAGTACGACCTGTCCATCGGACAAAAAATTATTCTACTTATTTATGTTACTTCTTTATCCTACTTATTTTACTTATTTATTTGAAGATTATATTTGGTTACAGTTTAATAAATTAAAATAAAATATAATATATTTATATTTGTACGAGTCATAACGTCATGAGCGATTTAAGGATGAATAAAATGCATACTTAAATTTTATATAAACTAATTTTGGTTTATTTCTTGTATTTTTATGTATGTTGTTAATGAATTACAAAATATCTTGTATTTGGAGTACCTATTAATAATAAGAATAATAATAAAAATTGTTTAGATTTTAAATATTAAAAACGAAAAATATTTTTATTTGTGTTTCGACTGTAAATTAATGTTTGATGCAATTTCATTTATTATGATTAAAATTAGTTATGACTAATATTTGTAATCTTCTTTTTCTTCGCATTATTCAATTTAAATTCGAAACCAATATACAATTTGAATACAAATTTATCGAACGATTAGTTGCTACGAGAATTTTTCGTAATGATTTTTGTGTAGTGTTAGGTATGCTCTATTTTTTATATTTAAAAATATATAAGGTTATATAATATAATTTAAAAATATTAAACATTATTATTGATATTAATTCTATATACATAACAATATATGAAAATATATTCACAATTTTGTTTGGTTTTTAACTATTATTATTGTTGATGTAAATAAATACTTTATTAACAAATATATAATAGTCCTGTATGGCTGTATGATATAAAACATTACTCATTAGGTTTTAGGTGTTATAGTTATGTAACGAGTTGAGTTACAAAGTTAGTGTGAAAAAAAAAGTAAATCGTTAAGTAACAAGTTAGTAATTTTCAGTAATTTCATAGTTGCTTTATATTAACGTTGTGACTTGTTACATCCCAGTTTTTATAATTGTATAATTTATTAGAAAAATTGTATTATTGTATTATTTAAATAGATCTGAAACTATACGTATTAAAAGTTTGAACAAAAGTCCTGAAACCATCAAAAGTATTTTTAGAATACAAAATAACGATTGCAAAATGTTTACAAACAATTGTATTCCTGAATAATCTGTGACGTAGGATAGTAAAAATATTATTATATAGCTTCATTAAACTACATCTGAATATCTGACTTAGATAAATATCATCAATTTTAAGTATAGTTTAAATAGTTCATTTAAAAATGATAAAATGTTTGAAGCCATTTGTTCAATTGGAAGATACGTGCGCACTTAAATCATGAATTATATATTACATACGTAAAATCCGTCAATGTTAAAAGTGCTTAGTGGTCATTGTCTTATAAAACTGGGCGAATCAATGTTTGTTGAAACGTTTCTTGAATCTCCCGAACGTATTGTACAAAATATACCCATATTAATCATTGTAATAATCATGTAAATATATTTAATATATTATCATGACCAGCGTTTGGAACTTATGAGATTGAAAAATGTACTTATTAACGCTTTCGTAAAAAAAAACGCTTGAAAACATCAAAGGAGGATCAAACATAAATTTCTTGAAATGTCATTCGAAAATTGATTTATTGTGTTTACACACAATATATACACAATTTATACACAGATACGTGTATATACGCGATATAAAATTAAATAATATTGTATCAATTACGATTTTATACAGTATTAAATTTTTATGTAAAGATAAATTTAGATAATAAAAAAAAAATAGCAATAAAAATGTCATTCAGTAAATAGAAATTGCAAATTTCTATTACATTTTTCATTTCAGTAATAATAACATGAATAAAATTGTCTTTGTTCAATTTCAATGTTTCACAATGAATGCTCATCATTCTCAAATTGCAAAAACGATTTAATTAGTTATAATTTTCACTCTTTTTAATGCACTGAAAGATATTTAAATTGTGCGCGTCGTTAGAGACAGTGATAAAAGAATAATTAATAATTGTAATATTGCAGGATCAAATTCGTAATTAGAAAACAATCAATTAAAAATATACGAGTATTATGACTATCAGATTAAATTAAATTTTCATTAATTCAATATTGATATAAAATAGTAAATTTTGCAATAAGATTTTTTTTTAAATTTCATCAAGTAATTAAACTTTGTCTTTTTTAATTCATCAAAAATATATTTTTTTATATTCAGAGGATGCTGAAAATGTTTTGAAAATAATATTTTATTTTCATTTAAAAATCTTTGTAAAAGAAGATATTAGAGAATATATAAGTATATTTGGTGTAGTAATTTTATACTGAATTACATTCAAATTTGATCGACTTTTAAAAACCGCCAGTGAAAACCAAGTCTAAATTCTTTATATTACGTTTAAAAATAGTTTACATGTCTTTAGTATAATTTTTAACTAAGTATAAATCTATAGATATTGATTTAAATTTATTTGTTACAGGTTCTTACTTAGATAATTAGATACACTAGTTATATACACTAATTATAAATTGCCATTGTCATTAATCATAATTAATAACGCTAATAACTGTATAATGTATACACTATATAAGTATATAATGTATACACTATATATATATTTTACTACGTATATATAATATATAATACTATAACAAAAAGTCATAGCAACTATTTTAGTAAAATTTTCAGAGGGACAAGTTCCCTTCTACCCCCACTAAAGGGCGTCAACATATGCATTTTAAACTCTGAAATATGAATCTACAATAAGCAATATATATATATATATATATATAAGTATAAAAAGAAAGAGCAATATAATTTAAATAAATTGTTAGAATTATAATATAATTCAATTAGTTTTTCATTTTTTATGTTCAAAGCGAAATGAAAAATCTATTAGTTTTACAATAATGTGTGTGGCTTTTTGTCTGTGAATACTTTTTCGTACTACTTTTATCTTCAACCCCGCTTTCCAGACACAAATCGTACAAGATAGTGTTTTATTTACTACGTTTTTCAATTTTTTCAGTGGTTTTCTTAAGCGCAAATAAAAACTACGGGTAATTGCAAAAAACTGATGAAATTGTCGATATAATTGATTTTCACAAAATTGAATTTCTTTTTTTGGTAATTCAAAAAATAATAATGTAGAACTCTTGATATTTTACTCATATTTGTACGATCTACGTCGTATGTATTTTCCAATAATTACTATTTAAATATTTATGAATTATATCACGATAGAGAAAAATACAACTTATTTTTTGTTGTTCGATTTGACAGTTTCTCTTAAATTGGAAAATATGTATAAATTACATTAAAAGTTGTATATATTCAAATAGAGTTAGTTTTTTACTTCATTTAAGAATAAATGTATTTTATTAGATTGTCTTAAAATTATCGTAATTTATGACTTATGATTATTGAAAAAAAAATCGATATTTTTGCAATCTTTTAATTTATTATTATATCTATTATGATTTAAGAATACATTTTAAACTATATAACTTGACAATTAGAAATATAAATAAACCGACAAAATTAATTATAATAGTATTATTAAAAATATAAATTAAATAATTATAATAAAATAACATCAAAGGGAACAAAACACAATGATAACAAATATTTAAATAAAAACCCTTCTGGTGGGATGAAATTAATAATGGATTTATTAAGAAAAAATTCAAAGGATTGAAAAGTGAATGGAGAATCGAAGGAGATTTGAAATCTTTTAACTAAAGACAAAAAGATAAAGATTTTAAATTATATTTAGTTTAATTGAGAATTCAAAAGAAACATGGAATGAAATATGAATAGAATTTTTTCTAAATTTTGGTCAGCATAATTATAAAAATAAATGTTGCGCAATATTTTGAAAAATTGTGTAGCATATCACATAACAATACAATAGGTCAATATAATTTGAGCATTTTTAATTGGTATAAGATCACAGAGCGTTATTAGATATCACAATTCATGTAACCAAATTCTTTATGAAGAATTCGATTATATTATGGATGTAAATAATGTACGATAAACAAATATTCAAATATAATTTAATAGAGAATCGATTGATTATTTAAACAAGATATATATTCAGTTTTTTTTTCTTTAATGTAAAAAATTATATGTTTATATAAGCCTGTAAAATATTTATTTTAAATACCATAAATGCATTTGATTCTCGTTGCATTTTATGTTAATACAATCTGAAACCTATTTAATATAATAATACTCAAAAATAAAATCAATAAAACTTAAATATATATTAATATATTTTTATTAATTGTGAAATGTTACAGAGGCATCACAGCCAAATTTATTATCTATATCCATCTAACTGACAATATAGTGAAATAATATTATGTAGAACTTAAATTATTACGTATAGATTAAAATTAGAATTAAAACGCTCATTGCCAAATTCGAAAAGAAGAATACTTTCGTGTGCATCTATAGCTATTTTGGAAAATATTTCTCGACAAAGAAGTCACAATTATTTAAGATTTTAATTTTTTTAAATAGACTGTACAAACCGTTGTTCAATTAATATATAAAACTATTTCCAATTATACAAATAAAAAGCGATGCAATTAAGAACATCTATTTAACTAATTATTATTTATAATTAATTATACAAAAAGTAAGTGATAGAAAATTATAACAACTGACTACTAAATACAATAAAATATTTATAAAATCAAATTTGTTTTTTTATTACGAAATTCATAGACCTAATAATCAATAAAAATGTATGTAAAGATGTAAATTTTAGCAAAAGTATTTTTTTTTGACTATAAATAGTTAGTTCGAATTTTTAAAATGTGATATGTTTAATATTTTTAGGCGATGGGCAGTTTAATCCATTAACTAAAATATCAGGAGTGATTAAAAATACAACATCAGATGTTAATAATGCTAGTATGTCATTACATCAAACCATTAAAGATTCATGTGGCCAGGTTGGAGAATGTGTAAAACGAACCAGTACCAGTGCAGTGAACAAAACTGTCTCGAAAGCCAAAGAATCGATAAACAAAATACCAGTAACAAATATAGCGGATATTATAAGTAAATCGAAATGTGTCATACCCAAGGATGCCGATAACATACTTAGAGCTGCATTACTTCAACAGTGTATTTCACCAAGTTATGGTATGTAAATAAAACATATAAATGTAAATATTTAAGATAATTTGGTTTTAGGTCTATTTATAATATATTGCATACCTTGTAATAAAAAAAAATGTAAAATAGAACTAATGAAAAACGTGGAGTGTAAGTCTGAAAATGTTTAAGAAAGAAGGCAATAAATGTAAAATAAAGTAAAAATCAAAATAACTAAAAGCAAAAGAAGTAGAATGGTTTTTTCTTACTTCGCTGCCTGTATTTCACATTTTATATCCGCAAATATAACTGGCTACACAAGAGGGTTAGAAGAATAGGTTAGCATTCTTCAAAATTTAATTCACTAGCAAAATTAAATAAACCAATACTGGTATGTCGGCGCACAAAACTAAACTTGTCCTGCGAAAAACCGATTTGATTTGGGATAGTGGCTCACAATCGGAGTGTGCGCACGTTGGTGAAGAGACGAAATCATCATAAAGTATATGGTATGATTTGTAATTTAAAAACCATAGTTTTGATAGATAAGACCATGTTGGTGGTCCGGCTGTCAATAGCCATATCACTACTGAAGTGGCCACATCTCTATTTATTTATGTTGTGTGTATTGTATTGTTTATGGTTAATTTATATTTATTTTGCCTCGATGATCCGTATCTCTTATGTAGGCTGATTATTTCAAATTATTTCGCTCTTATTCGAGACGTCCGTCAGAAAAATATTCGAATAAATATGTTATGATATGACTCAGATATTTTTTTTACTTTATCAAATTGTACACAAACACACAATAATATAATTCACGAAATATTCAATAAAATCAACAATGTTATTAAAAACTCATGTTTTAAATTAGAGATAACACACATATATATATATATATAACTTACCTTGATTTAGATGATTCTAGTATGTTTATGTTTACTCAAAAATGTACTTGTTTTAGGTTTCGGAAACGAATCTAGATGTTTCGACGAACTGGGTTGTTTTCCTATGGAACAACCTTGGACTTCAAATTTAAGGCCTTTCCCGCAGCCGATGAAACCGGAAGAGATAGATTTAAAAACATTTTTATATACCAGGTACATCTATTTCCCATCTTTATAATAATTTAATAACTAAATCAAAACACAATATTATATTTTATTCAGAAAACAAAATGTACGATATAATGTGACCTTATGGCCAAAAGTTTCAATAGAAGAATCGGACTTTAATCCGAATAGGCAATACACTGTTTTTATAACGCACGGATTTAATAGCGATGGAGAAAATCAATGGATGTCTAATCTTAAAGATGCATATTTGAAACAAGTAATAAACGAGTTCGATTTTTTCAATATGTGAACTTATTTTAAAATATACGATTATTAAGAAAAAAATAATATATTTTTGAACTTGAAAGCAATTTATTTGTGGGACTTTTACGTATCTTAAAAACAGTTTAGTGGATTTTGTGATTATTGAAAAAAAAATTAATTATGTATTAATTATAGAGCAGACATACTGTATTATGATTAAAGATTTTCAAAGTGTACTAAAATAATTGTTAAAACATTACACACATTTTATGAAACCTGAATGTAACGGAGAAATGTATTTGTTTTACGTATTTTTTTTCGGTTAGTATTTTGTCGATAAATTAACTTAACAAACATAATGCTCAAAAAGTTGTAAATCATGTAGCTATCATTCGATTAGAAATTAAATAGAGTTTATAATTTAAAAAAACTGTTTTAAAATTTCTCTAAAGTTTATTTTCCAAAAAGAAAAATGCTTTGAAGTTCAAGTGTATTTATGAAAAGTACTGACAAAATTCAACTTTGGTTGTCGATAAAAAAAAAGGTACCTAACAAATAGAACTAAAGGGGAGTTTTTATCACCTTAAAATGTGATTTCAAGAAAATTGATACATAATTGTCTAACTTATAGCTTATTCTTTACTCCACTTAGAATCTTAAATACTGAATTATTATTAAAATTATTCGATTATTTTCAACGATAATTTAAAAATATTTATCTCATTTATAATAATAAGAATTGGTATTACATAATTATTAATTATATGTAATGATGATTTTTTTTTAAGCGTGACGCCAATGTTTTCATAGTAGATTGGGGGAAAGGATCGAAGTTATTTAATTATTTACAAGTAGCTTCGAACACAAGGATAGTCGGTGCTGAGTTAATTAGGTAATATAAACAAAAATAGCTATTTATAGAATTATACACACATAGTATTCGTTATACTTCTATAAGCTGTCAAAGTTATGTTACACTTTGTTACAAAAATTAAATGTCCAAAGTGTTATTTTGGTAACACATAACATTGATATTCAGTGATACAATTATATAGTTCTCTACTAATGGAAATTTTTATATTCAATTTTATATTTCAAAGCAGAATATTTTCTTGAAAATTTATTATTTTATATTTATGATGTATCTGTTATTCGGTTTATTCATTTAGTATAATCATTTAAAATTTTGATAAAATGAGTGAATAATGAGATTTTTTTTCGTTTTCAGATTTGGGAAATATTTAATTGATCATTATAAATTAGATCCTCAGAGAGTACATTTAATGGGTCATAGTTTGGGAGCCCATATTTCCTCATATTTTGCTAAAGGTATTCCTGGTTTTAGTCGACTAACGGCCTTTGACCCCGCCCAACCAGGGTTTGAAGGCTGTCCAAAAGAAGTACGACTAGATAAATCAGACGCTAATTTTGTTGACGTAATACATACAAGTTGTAGACCTACAGTTCCACTCTTGGGTTTTGGGCTCATCAGTCCCGTAGGTAATTATACAAACAGTGTACTTTTTTTTAAGATGGAGTGGCCATGTGGTTTTTTTTTTATTTAATAGGTCATGTGGACATATATATGAATGGTGGAGTTATACAACCTGGATGCACTTTACCTCCAATAAATGAAGTCAAACTTACGAGTATTTCGGATTTGGCTGCTGTTCCCGCCGACGGTATAAGCATTAACATTTAATAGTGTGAAATACATTTAAGAATTCTCATAGATTTTTTTTTAGATACAAATATAAGCAAATTTTATTATGAATTTATAAGATATAAATAGTTATATAACAATTTCAAAACCGAAAATTAAATATTGTTGTATAAATACAATACCATATCACACAAATCATATAATCGATATTATTATATTATCTTGTCATAATAAAATTAATAACAATTTTTAATTTTAAATAATAGATATTATACGTTACAACACTTGTTATTAATATAAATATATAATTATATATACTTGTATATACATATATATATAATTTAATTATGAGATATTAGAGAATATTATTTAAAATAGTATAAAACACAAAATTAATATTGATGTTGATAATTCAAAATTAATGATTTGATTATTTTAGATATATAAGGAGGCAAATAAATCCTTTTCATTAACTTTTTATTATTGAAGTTTAAAATCCACTATAAATTAGTTATTAATAAATAATTATACACAATTTATATTTAATATTTATTGCATATCAAAAAAAAAAAATTATTTACCAGAAAAGTTTGAACTTTTCAAAATGTTTATATTTTATTATGTTTTTTTTAAGTAGTTTAGCTTACAATCAAATAATTTTAAAATACAAATCTAAGGTATTCATCTTACATACATACATTGTCTTGATAAACTATAAGAGCTAAATGGTTATCATATTTTCATACTTGTGAGTGATGATTATAATTTTAATTATGACATTTAAATATAAGATTATGAAGAATGCCGAATAGGAGTTTATTATAAAATAGTGATAATGGTTAATTTAAAATATTTTTTTAAATTTCTTAATTTAGTGGCCAATTTTTCTTTTATTGAATATTTGACGATTTACTGTCCATTTAAAAATCTAGTTTTTAAATCTAAATTTTCAAATATAGTTTTTAAAAATAGTTGATAAAAATCAACAAAATGATAAAAACAGGATTATGAGTACAGTGTAGGGCAATCGCTTTACTTTATTCACCTTGACATAAATTAATAATGTATTATATTATACTTGATATTTAAAATTAATTATAAATCTATTATATTCGAGATTTGAGTATTCGAATGATTTTTAATAGATCTCAATTTACTGTTTAGTTTTTAAATTTTATTTATTCGTAAAAAAAGTATAATATATATTTGTACACAAATACATATTTTTCGTTTAAATAGCAGATTACAAATGGGATTTTCCATCTTATATTAAAATTCCAAGTATTTCTTCCCAATACTCATAAAGTAAAAAATTGATTTATCTAAAATATGATTTTTGAGTAACAATTTGGGTCAAATTCTTATTATATAAGGTACAAGACATTTTTGGAATACTCCTACTCAAAATAACGATAACAAAACTAAATTTAAAAAAAATTATTATATAATTTTTGTAATTTGTAACAAAGTAACTAATATATATAAATCATTTCTTTACACAAATGATGTAACTTTTCGTCATTTTCTTAAAAATTGGGTTATGAATTTTGAATTTTTACCATCTGTGTTCACTATTTTGTAAACATAATACCAATTTAAAAACTTGATAATATAGATACATATGTGTTTTTTTGAAACAAAACAAAACCAAAAAAACATTAGTACTTTAAAACTCTCATGTTAATTGTAGTTGTTGTTTTTATCACTTGGAAAATTAAATTATAAATAAAATTAATTTAAAATAGAAATTAATTTACAGAAATTTGAAGAAAATTTTTTTTGATTTCGTATGCTACATTATATTTTATAAAATAATAATAGTTTTAATATTATATATTATAAAAATACAGATTATGTTTAAATTACTTAATAACTAACATTATTGCTGCTATTAAAAATGTATTATTTGTGTGATAATTAAATTTTTGTTTTATTGAAAACTATAGAGTTCGAAACTGTACTTAAATTTTAGATGACTGGGTAAATGAAAAGAATAATTGAACATAACTCGTATAAAAATGTAATATGTATCACAAAACTTGTTGCAGTTAATTTTCTATAATTATTTTAAATGTTTTAAAAAAGTAAATTGTGTTTTCGGTGGAAAATATTTCAATATATGTACGATTAATTCAAAGTTGTAGAATTGTACAATGTACGCAAATATTAAAATTATTATTTATTCAAATAAAATGAGATATAGTATAGGTATTTGGTAATGTAAATTGTTTAATAATATATAGTGTTAAACTATTTTTAGTTGTTGGGACTTGGGTTGCTTGCTCACATGGAAGATCAATTTCGTATTTCATTGAGTCATTACAAGACAATTGTACATTCTGGGCACAGAAATCAAAAGTACTTTCGACAATCACCAAGTATGCTTTTTCACCATCACCATAAAATGTAACATTTTTTTATTTAAAAATGTGTAATTTATAGTGTTGTGTCCATTGGTCAAATTCAGCCACTTTTGATACATATTAATAAATGCAAGTTTCAAGAATGTATACCTATAGGCTTAGATACCGAAGAATATCCAGGAAGAGGTATTTTTAGTTCAGGAACCGCATTTTTCGAACCTTATTGCAGTATGTATATTTCATATGGATTAAAAACGTAAAATATATAAACAATAGGTCGGTAAATAAGACAATGGCTATTGTTAAAGATTTATCATCCAGTTAGTAAAATTTTAGTAACAAAATAAATGAATATAATATAATAATAGTATGCAAAGTTTATTCTTATATGCCAATATATAATTTTTTTACTGTTGTTAAAAAAAAGTGGATTAATGAATAAAACAATGTTGAAAGTCAAATTAGAATGAAACATATTCGTTATAAATAATATACTACATTAAAATGTAATCAAATGGATTTATTAAAACTATAAAATATTTAAAATATATTTTTTTAACAAACAATAATTGAATTGTACTTGAAATGAAAAACTTTATTTTTTTTAATAGCTTAACATATAAAACCTAAAGGTACAATACTTATATTCATCTACCTATTTATATATACAATCATTTTTGCACAACTGTAACATTTAATATTTATGACCCACGATTTTATTTTCAGACCTTAAAATTTGTATTTCCTTATTTTGCACATTGTAATAAAAGCTCGTTTAATAATTAATTTTGATTTCAATGTTATTTTATCATTTTCATTAAGATTACCGACTCGTACGTTGTACGTATTAACTATTTAAAAAACGATCCCAATCACAATGTATTTACTCATCACAATTGAGGAGATACGATTAATTCTCACTCGTCTGACTCTATCATTAGGTCGGATACATTATAACATTGAATTTTGATCGGAATTTCGTGAGGTGCAAAAGCTTTAAGCCAATCGGATAAATTGAAATAGGCCCAAATTGAACCACGCAAGATTTATCTCCAACTAACAAATGGGTAAAGTCCTATACTCGTAAAACCTTATAAAAATAATGATACATTAACTATCCAGTATTATTAAATCATAAATGAAAACTATAACTAAACACTTTCAAATTTTCATAGAAAAAATCAAACTTTCAATTTAAATCGGATCTTTTAATAATTTTAGCAATAACTTTTGTAAAAAAAATATTTTCTTTCATTAAAATAACGGTTGCGAATATTAATTTATTGAATTATGAATACAGTTTTAATCAAAGTGTAAAATTATTGTCAAAAAATTATAGTGTAGAATGATAAAATTTTTTATTTATTTATAGAAAACAATGAAGAAACAGATCGGATTATGCGTAATGAACTTAGAGCTGCAAGACAAAAGATTTAAATACATATATATCTATTATATATACCTTTTACATAATGTGAGTAAAATAATTCATGGATTTATTATATAATTTAATGTAAAAATATTATTATCTTTAGAGTAATTATTAATGAACATAATAAAAAATGTTACATGTCATCGTAGAACTACATAATAGCTATGTAGTTCAGCTCAACATACATATTTTTAGTTGAAATATTTTTTGTTTTCTGTAAACTTCATTGGTTTTTTCTTTTTGATTTTACATGTTTTCTAAAAATTACAAATGGTTTTTATAATGCTGTATTTGATTAAATGTTTATGGTCGATTGCAGGTTCTCAGATAAAAATATTTGAAATTAATTTTGTTTCTCTAAGCGTATTTTTACAAACAATTACACACGTAACTATATAAAATGAATCAATGTTATCTTCTTGGCAATCTTTCGAAATAAATCAATGTCCGTTACCTAATCCATTTATAAGAAGACATATACAAATACATATATTCAAATACTCAAAATTATCATTCTAATGCATAATTTCTAAAAAATCACACAAAAAATACACATACGTATTATGTGTGAAAATAATATTTTCTAGAATATACCTATACCCTATTAACTAAAGTTATATTAAATTCAATAAAAAGTATTTTTATAATTTAAAATATATCTATAATTATTATAATAATGAAATTAGATTTATATTCTATAAATGATATAAATAAAATGTATTTTAACAAAATAAAATAATGAAATGTTTGGTTTAAGCAAAAACTTTGATGAAAAGAGTGTGAAAAGAAATTAGTCATGTGCTTATGGAAAACCAATAAGCAGATAAATAGCCGAAAAAACTCGTACTCTAAACATCAAAAGGGCGGTATCCTTTAACCAACAAATATATTTTTAAGACAGGCCTGCTTCACCTATTTGGCAAGAAATCAATAAAGTTCCTTTTATTAAATACACCAAGATTCAACGTTAGTACCAATCGTTTTTTAAAATTATTTTGAAAGAAAATTGCACTAAAAAATATAAGTTATAATTTTATAAATTTCTAACAAAAAAAAGTTAAAAAGAAATAATTAACAACCAAACTTACTTTAGAAACAACTTATTCGTCATAAGTATGTTAAAAGTTTATTAGTTAAACCTATTAAAAAATAATTTTTATGTAAGCGGACAATGGTCCTCTTTTAATTATATGTGTATTATTTATTAAAACAGTAAAAAATTAATTTCACATATTGTTAAACTAATTCGTATTTAGTTTGTTTATAAATAAATCTCATTATATTATCGTTTACATTAAAAAAGTGTATAATATTTACAGATTATTTATATTATTCCAATAAAAATATTAACAAATGTAATAATATTCAAAAAATAATTAATTTATAACTTAAATTTTATTACTTGTATAAATACAATTTTCATTTTAATTGAACATCATATTTAATATATATATATATATATATATATATATATATATATATATATATATATATATATATTATATATATATATATATATATATATATTATATATATATATATAGTGTCCTAAAATTTATGCAAGATATGAATTAAAAAGAAAACACAGTTTTTTTTAAACTATAAGTTCTCTATTGAATCTTAAAGTACATAGCATAGGGTTATGTATTGAATAGCATATCGGGCAAATGGCCTCCATGGCTTTATTGGCACATACACAATCTTTTGTCGAAATTCTTCGTGATTATTTTGCATAGCTGTGGCTGAATTTCATTGATGCAGCGTTGAATCTCAAAAAAATCTCTTCTCTGTTCATGGTCATTAGACTTCAGTTCTTGTGTTAATTGAACTTTGTAAGAATAGAGACTCAGATCTTCAGTGACTATATGCTGTAGAGAAGTTCTTATAATTTGCAATTGTTATCCACGACGCCGAATTGATGTTTCTGGCCTTCCATCAACACTCTCACGCACTGCTAAGATATTAACTTTTTAACGGTTTGTTATTGGACGGCCAGTGCATTAAGCACCACCATTTAATTCAGTCTCCCTGAATTTTTCAATTACTTTCATCAAAGCTGATGAAGTAAAATCAATAATCCAAACATATTTTGTACGAAATTTGCAAACTATGGCCGCCAAACTTTCATTCTTTTGAAATATTGTTCAACAACAAAAACACGTCGTTTTTTCGTGTAGTGCTCCATTTTTACTAACCTTAAACTGTCAGCTGTCAAATTGTTTTTTTTTTATTGCCAACACTTTACTTTACAAATGGCGGCAAATTCAAATATTGCGTACATTTTAGGATAATCTTTATATACATTTTTTTTGAAAATTTAAGAATGCATATTATCATATTTGTTACGTAAGATGTATTGAATTTTCATGATATTTAATAATACAAATAGTTAATTTGGAATAATCAAATCAGACTTTAACCATATAACAGTCAAGATTTTGAAATATAAATCAATCCATATTGGCATATAAATAATTAATATTATATCAAGTTTTTAAATATTGTTGATTCAAGTTAAATAAAAAATATGTAATATAATCAAAAAATAAATATAATTAATTTTATATATTATAATCATCATATTTAAAATTATTGTTTATTATTTTACTTTGAAATTAAGCCCATTTAAAAATTACATGTATAGATGTAATACGTATGCATAAATAAATATTTTTTTTTTTAAATATATTTTTACTTTTTGAGAAAATGATGAAAACAGCAATCTGAATACATGGTCTTTATATTTAAATCTTTCATATTTAAGAAAAAATATTGCACTGTAGATATTAATACCAATATTAATATCGATAATCTTAGGATAAATTAAAATACATTAAAATACATACTTTCAAAACATATTTTACTTCTTTTATAAATACATATATATATAACATATTCTGATAAATTATAAATAATAAATACTTATTGGTATATAAGAGATGAACATGTAATAAAATTATATTGAATATATATATATATAATATTTGTTCAACTGCTATCTGAATATAACTTTGAACATTTGTAAATTTTATTACACGAATGTATTTATAGATAAGTTTAATTTTAAAATAAAATATTTAATTACACGCCAAATACTATAGAGAAGGTTTAATTAGAAATCGTTTGATTTGGCTTATAGTAACCAAATAATATTTAATATTTGAAAGTAATATTAAATTGTTCAATTAAAAAATAATGTTAAATAGAGTTTCATTTGAATATTATAGTAGCATATTATTTTCTAATTTAATTATGTATTCAAAATATATATCAACAATTTTTTGAGATTAAACTTGGGATTTTAAAATACACAATAAACTCTATTTTATTAAAACGTTAATACATTAAAATTAAAATCAGATAAAAATAACAACTTTAGTCATAATTTTAAGATTTTGTTTGTAAACAAAGCATTCCAAAAATGTTTAGCTATTTTTAAACTATATAAGCTATATACATATTTTATTTTTTTCTGCAACTTACTTACTTTTTAATTTTAAAGTATTTTAAAATACATTGATTAGCGTATACTCGATTAACCGTATGATTCTATGATTATTTTTTTATAATATAAACAAAATTTGTAGATAATGGAATTATGTTTTTTTTTATTGCCGATTCCAATTGCATATACATAACGTTTGTTGTTATCTCGTCAATAAAAAATTATTTAAATTTTGAATTATATTTATATTATAGTTATATTTTAAACTTTTAATGATTTTTAATCTTGAAGTAAGTGTAACAATACGTTTACGTTTTTACATCTACAATATTTTGTATCTTGTTGTGAAAAAAATTATGTATGTGGTGTATAAATATATACAAATATTCTAAGGGATGAAAATTGTATTAAATCGTGCAAACGTATATTAACAATGATATATTGCATAATTTGTTACAGGCAAAATGGTTAATGTGCTTATGAATGGAAAAAATTTTAAATAATAATTCTAAGTGAAATTACAAAAATCTGGTATATTTTAAAACATCAGAACAATTGTAATAAGAAAATCACTGTGAATCATAAATACTATTAACAAACAATAAATATTTGTCTAATCAAAATTTAAGTTTTATTGTCTGAACTATTATATTATATTGTTACGATTCATATGAATTTTAAGTTATTTATATACCTGTTTATTGAAATATTCATGTATACTTCTAAAATAATATAATGATTGTTGCACAAATTATTAAGTATAATTATTAATTTTTAATATAAATATACAAAATATCATATTGTAACAGCGTGCTCTGATATTATACTCAAATGGGGAAAATCACTAATAAGTCAAAAAGTTAACAAAATATACTTTTTAAAAGAATACCGTCTGGTTTTCTATACTTTATTTTTTCACTCAGACTTTTATGTGCTTGTTATTCATCGCCGGGTGCTTTACTCGTGAAGTAAGGGATTAAAGTGTATTGTATTTATTTCAATGTTTGTTTAATAAACCATTTTTACCAAATATCCGTGTTTTATACGATATTTATTTCAAAATTAACTGTTTTGTGTGTTAAATATATAAAAAATGTGGAACATACATTTAATAAAAGGCAAGTTGAGGTCCAGACTACCTTTACTTTAATACTATATATATACATAATTAAAATTTAATATCAAATACTTTTATAATAAAACGAATTAATTACATAATACTATATCTGATATAAGTTAAAGGTTTACTGTTTATGTGCATTCTCATATTTTTATCTTTTTGCCTCGTGGTTTAATATCCTTTGATGTAAAATTTTAAATATATGTAGTACAACGAAAAACGTATTGTAGTAAAAAATATTTAAAAAATTACGATAATTTATTTTAGTCATATTTCAAGTTGAATATATTTTGGATTTTTCACATAGTGATATTTTTCATCATTTACTGTAGTGGGTCCACTACATTTGTATTTTTTAATTATTTAGTGTTACAATAATGTTTAAATATATAATAGTATATATAACTTTTTTCAGTATCAAATTAACTTTCAGTATTAATAAATCAGAAATATTTATTTCGCATAGCAAAATGTTTGATTTCGAATTTTTAGGATATACAAATTTATTGAAAAATGTCAACATTTTATCGACGAAAATAATGAACTTCAAATACTTTTAATTCCACGTTTGTGATTCTTATTTATTTTCATATTTTCATGTAATGAACTATTTTTGACCCTATATATATATATATATATATATATATATATTATAAATTTAATGTATATATTAAAAAGTTACGCCATACAAATCCACACATATGTAAAGAAAATATGTAATTTGAAATATGTAGAAGAAAATAAGTAATTCGAAATTTAACAAAATACAAACTAAACTATGACTAAAACTATCCTCTAGAACAAATACAAAATAAAATAATACAAATAATCGCTTGGTATTCAATTTTGAAGATTAGCTCAGATATTAAAAAAAGGACTTTCAATAAACTTGCATGTATATAATAATAAAAAAAAATATTTCTAAAAATTGTACGCAAACTATAATTTTTAATAAATAAAAAAAAATTTTATTCCATTTGCTTAGCATTTGAAATTGTATAGTTGATTAATAACTAACGATGAAATTGTTGTCATCAACTGCTGAATATTTAATATTAAAAAAGAAAACAAAATTTCCCATTCATCGAGAAACAATTGTCAATTTATAAACGCAATGGTACATATAATAGGCATATTTTACGTTATCTCACATACATTGTCATCATTTTAATTGTATCAATTCGAGGATACGAATAAAAGTCATGAAATCAAAATACCTGGATTACAAAATTATATTCTCGAATTGATTTAGTCTTATCAAAATTTGGCCGCCAGAGTGCACTAGACACATCGTCAAATGAAAGGAAGGAGTATTTTTGTCAGAATCCATACACGTGCTTAGCTACCAACAGTAGTGTCGGTCGTCGGTCCCATCACAGTGGTTTAGCTTTGATTTTGATTGCTATGAAGCTGGTAACATTGTTTACGCCGTTTTTATTCCCAGGTGAGTACACTAAATAATAAATAATAAACAATATTTATCGTTATAAATATACTATTTTCATTAATTATTTATATGATAATTTACTATGAAAGTTGATAAAATATTAATTTATAAATAAATAAATATTATATCAAATACATATATGATATAATATACATGTATCTATCTGTAATCACAACTGATGCTAAATTGAATTAATGATAATATAATTATTTTCGCATACACAATTGAATTTGTGAATAGAATCCAAAATAATCACATTCAGTATTAATACAATATAGCAATTAATAACAATTCCTGCTATTATTAACGTAAGTTTCACATGTGTTAATGATATAATAATCAATACTTGACATAAATTATTAATTTAATAGTGCAATCATTTTTATGCAATTCTTAATGTTTAAAAAACGAACAATTTCTGTTTTTGTATACATTAATGTACAGTTGATTTATATCAGACTACAACATACATAATATATAATATACACTTTGCGAAATAAACAATTATTTTAGACTTTCTTTAAAGCATATATAAATAAAACATAAATAAGTAAAAAATAGTGTAGCACTTAGGGCTAATTTCATATATAAATATATTTTTTTTAAACATAATATACGATTACGTATAACCTGTATTCAAAAATAAAAATATATTTTAAATGATAAATTAAATGTTGAATGTACAAATCGAATTCTGAATTTTATAGTTAAATATGCAATTTATAAAAGTTATTCAGTTAAGTTATAATTAGGGCTAGAATTTATATACAATAAAACATTTTAAAATATGCATTTTAATTACAAAAATATGCAAACTATGTATTATGTTAAGATTATTAAAAACGTATAATATAAAATATTATTAAATAAAATATAACATGCCGTAATGATGTGCTATTTAAATTGTTTAAAAGAACGATCGATAATTGGAACGTAAAATGGATTTATACTGACTAAAACTTCTATATTCTATATCTGTATTATTATACACATCACATGATGTTACTGAAGCATATTTAAATAACGCGTTTTATCCCGGAGTTAAAGTAATAATTTTATTTTCAGTTTCTTCTTCATGTTAACCATTTATTATATTTAAAATTTTAAAAAGTGTTTTGAATCCTTTGTTTTTCTTTAAAATTAAAACCCATTTTAGTTTTCACCAACTCTGTTACTCTCCTGTTACATTTTACAGACAGTTTATTTTTAACATCTAAAATAATCGTTATGTCCTCATGAAGAGATAGTGTACTTTTTTATAGCTTAGTAATTGCATCGGAAAGAAAACAAAAATTACTTTTTATATAAGCTAAATCGTTTTTCAAGTGTTGTTCTTCAAACAATTCTTTAGATTTTTAAATTGATTCTGCTTCGTCGTCTAATTGTGACATTACAGATTTTATTAAATCAAAATTATTTGAGTAGTATGCTGCTGCATTTAACCATGTTTACCATCTAATTTCAATTGTTTGTGTCGGTAAAAGTAAATCCGTAGATAGTTTACGTAGTTTAATAACTAGGCTAGTAGCTTTTAAAAATAATTTTGTAACCGTTGCAATTAATTTGTCAATAGTAAAATATTTATTTTGCATACATTCGCAAATTCTATGTATCATATGTGCTAAACGTATTAGATAAATTAAATTTGGGAATAACATAATTAAGGAATCGGTGGATTTCATCATATATGGCGCATAATATAACAATAGTTACAGTAATAATAGTATAATTATATATAGATTAAGCCAAATCGTGAACATAGCTGATAACTAATTTAATTGGTCTAAAAGAAAAACATGCAAATGCATAGAAATATTAGCCCTTGTTATTATATTTTGTACATTTAATGTACTAAAATTAAAATGTTTTTTTAATTTGTATTTATTTAGTAAATATTCAATTATAATGATTTTAAATGATTTTCAAAAAGTTTAATGTTAACTTAATTTATAAAATATTAAGAATAAAAAGTATTATGAAACTTTCAGCTTATAATTTATGTCTAATATGTATTTAACTATTAAATGAAACAAAATAAACATAATTTACATATTGTCACTATTTTATTTGGCACAAATGTATAATATAATTTTAAAACACTTCAGAAAATAGTATAATTATTTATATTTATTAAAACAATTTTCTGTAACATTGTATAATCTGTTTTAATGAATATCTTAACTATCATAAGATTAAATATTAATTGTGATAATATATATACAATATCTGATTACATTTCATTAAATAATAGAATTATTAATTAAAAAAGAATTGCATATTTATTTGATATTTTATAAAAATACTATTATTATAATTATTAATAACTATATCTTTAATATTTAAAATAAAATGCGTTGTGTACAATTAACATTATTTTAACGAATTTTATTAATTAAATTTAAATTAATTGAATTTTTTTTCAATTTTAAGTTCATATTGAAATTAAAAAAAAAATCACTATGAAAGAATAATCCATGCCACAACACGGATATTTCCCAAAATCACACAGATAATAAATTTCCAATCCACGAAAGCTTCAATAAACTCACAAGGATAGTCCTGTTAGTTGTACTTCCAAAACAATTTTTATATTTCATTTAGTTTCTATCTAATCATAGTTATCTCTTCTTTTTGTTGTATGAATTTAATTTTTAACTAATGTTTCCGTTTATGATATTTTTTTCATTTGAAAACATAAATGTATCTAAATTGCCTATTCATTACGCCACGTTAGGATTTCTGATTGGAAAACGCATAGATCTACAAAAATGATGATTAAAATAGTACATTTTTAATAGCGTCATTTGCAGTAATCGGACCATTAAAATATTAATTTTCAATCTTTTATCAATTTACTAAACCTAATGAACTATTAAATGAATACTGTCATTTAATAACCTACATATTTTTTTTCATTTATTTATTTCAAATAAATGTAATAAATAGCAATACATTAAATTATTATTTTTAATTATTTAAAAGTGTGATAGTGATTTATGTTTTTTAAAGGTATTTTACTATTATTATTATAATTATTATTATTCAAAAATAAATAGCTTAAATTTTAATATAAATAATAACGGAAAAAAGTTAAATATACCTCCATAAAAGGTGTAATGTTTTGTAATTTATATTACAACATTTTGATGGGAAATGTATTTCATGTATTTCATGTAGTATTCAAATATTTTGTATAGATTATTTTGAAATTTGAATTTTGTTCCGTATGTAATAGATACATGAATTAAAACATAATATGTATATATTTATAACTATAATAATAGTAATATTATTATTATAATATAATCAAATTTTTCACTAAAAACCTAATTATAATTGGCATCTTTTTTAAATATTTGAAAAATATAGCACCATATTAATAAAATAACAAACAAAACTCATTATACTCCCACAAATGACCAAAAAACTTAATGTACGATGGTCCATATTTTATCCTTTTATATTTAATTATCATAAAGTTAAACTTATACTTTGTATAAAGCAAATAAATATGTAAATATTTAAAAAAGTGTGGCTATGATATAAGAGCTATAGAATGTAGTCATTCATCTTTAATTCTTGTTCAACTTGGTCCCAACCAATATTGTATTGATTGAAATTTGAAAGCAAAAGTACATTGAAACTGCATTGAAAAAGTTATTTTGGAAAGAAGCTAGATTGAATAAATGGTCAAATTAAAAGTATTGAAGTAAAGTCATTATTCAGATTTTATTTAATGGTTCTCTCGGTTACCGAGATAATTAATAAAAATAAAAAATTTACTTTTATAAAATATAATAACTTTATTCAATTTTCTAATCTATATTCCTTAAAATATTTATATAAAACATTTTTAATATGATTTCGTTCCTTCTGAAAAAACCAATAAACAAACACAGATATTGACTGAAAAAGTAAGTGTTGTTACTTATAAAAAAAATCAACTACTAAAATTTAATTTTTCCCTTACACATTAGTTGACATGATTGTAAAGAAAGTTCCAATTTAGTTCTTAAAATGATTTACACACAATATATGTTTATGTATTATACACACAATGTATAAACACAATAATATTTACTTACATTCTAAAAGAACTAATAATGACTAAAAAAACAAATTTAAGGTGTATATTATGTATAATGTACTTATGAGAAGTATACCTAATTCAACATTTTGTAGCATTTATACGCTTGTTTAATGTTCATAGATAGATGGTGATAACAATAAATCATGTCTTCTACATTCAATATTTATTGTGATCTGGTAGATTATCTAATTAATAGGACTAACACATAATCCATATCAAATCCCTATTATTTGATATAATTTAATTTCAAATATATAAAAGGTATTTATATTTCAAATAACGATATTTGATATCTGATAGCACTTGAATACGATATTTAAATTGGTTTGCTGAACGTTAATTTAAACATAAAACCATTTTTTAATCCTAAGTGTATGAACAATATTACATCAAATAAAATAGTTCTGGAGGCTGGGTCTACAATTTATATTAAATACAATTAATTTTTCAAACATGTTTTCATAATAATATATCGATGTTTATTTTCATTTATACATATTAAAAAAAAACATTCGAAAATTGAATGGTATTTAAGAATAAATAGTATAAAAAAAAGAACATACGAAATTTAAGAAGTATTTCATGAAAATTAGCTCATGTGTACAAAAAAAAAATAACTTACTGTGAATACCAATATATTTCTCATTTTACACAGAGTTATTGAATTTGGTACGTCTAGAAACTTATAAATATGATATATCTAAAGTTCATGAGCATTTAAAAATAATGAGTGTATTATATTTTACTATTTATTGCGTTATTCTTCATTGGTTTCAAATTCATAATTGTTATTTTTACATTTTGGAATATATGAAATTATATTTAAATTTACCAAGTTCTTCTTAATATATAAAATTCAATTAAATAAAATTGATTATATTTCTCGTAATATAGATAAAAAAAAGGCTAAACACCAAAACTATTTGTTAGAATTTTCTTTGTATGAAATCGATATAAAGCACTAAAATTAAAAAATGCAGCAAAAATTTTTACCCCATTATTGAAAACTAAGAGTAAATCTAACTTTCAAGTTGTAGATATAATGTAGATTCTGCCGAAGCTATTAGTAATAAATAAAATAATATAGATCATATAATATAATATTTTATATTTCTAAATACACATAGTTATATGACTATTTCTAAATATTGATTTTCGAATATTGTAGAAGTATTTTGTGAAGTATATACTTTTAGATTAGTTAAGTTTAATTTACACGTGAGATATACATTATACTATTGTCGACATAATACTATTAGTTACATTATTATTTAGAAATATAAGACTTATATTTTTTTTATGATACATTTTTAAAAATGATACTGAGCTTATATGATACGTATAATATGATACTATATTCAATGATCGGCAAGATAATATATATATATTTTAACAAAGTTAAATTAAGTCAATAGAAAAACGTTCAAAATTAATAATAATAATTTTTTCAATGACTCATTAAAGTTAAAAGTTAAATTTATTAACAACATATTATCTTATTCAATTAAGTTAAGTTTATTTTGTTTACTAGTTGTCATAATATTTGAACTATATAATAAAATAAATATTATATAGTAATAGGTATACAATTATTTTCATAAAGATATTGTAATATTTTTTTACTTTCAGAATTTTTCAAATATTCCATAACCAGTATTGTTTAGGTACAAAATATTGACTTCCAATTAAAATAAAGGCACATACTCTTATTTTAAATATTATATTATTATTGAAAATATTACGATATATTGATAATAATTATTCAAATTAATAACTAATAAGTAAATAAAAATGTTTTATTAGGACCCTTTTTTTCAAAATACATTACGAGTATATTAAAATTAAAACTAGATGACACAAATATGTTACTTAAGTATATTAGATAATAGATATATTGTATAGTAATATAATATTATACACAGTGAAAATGTTGAGTGTCTAGCACCGTTATTTTCGGAAAGGAAATACATTATAAACTTTAATCATTGACCAATGTTGATTTTTCCTACACTTGATTTTTTTTTTTTTTTACCTATGATGAGAAATAAAATTTTGTTGACAATAACATTAAATATGTGACCATATTTAAAAAAATACTTTTATTTGGCATGAGTTATGGACGCTGTTTAACTATTCCTAATTATGGGAAGCTGCTTTGATATATAACCTGTTTATTTACAAAACAAATCAGTTAGAATATTGTTATAACAAAAAAAGTTGGGAGTACTAAAAAGAACAAGACTGATATACAATTATTATTAATGGCTTTAAGTGTCACAATATCCGTATAAATAAATTGTGAATTGGAATACTGTTCTTCAATTAATATTACGGCAAACTTATTATATAGGTATTCTTGTTTTATTTAAATGTTTTTGGAAATTAAATAATTCTTAGAATACTCATTAAAAACGATAAAAACAAATTGTTATTTTTATTAAATTACTTTGAAAATAATGATAATATGAGTTCGAAACTTATGAACTACACTAAAATTAACTAAACTGAAATTTATTTAAAAGTAACTCGGTATTTATTAAGTTAATTTTAAAAAAATAAGTTAAGTTAACAAAACTCAAGTGTAAAATGTTAAATTAAAAAGTTGAAGTTAACTTGAATATTAACTTAACATTAATTTATTAACTCGTTAATGCCCATCAATTATATTATAAAACATGTGTTTAGTTCTCATATTATTGTAGCTATGTAAACTAAGTATATTTTTTTAACAAAGTCTCACAAAATGACATTTACTTCAGTCGTTTCGTATTTAATCATATTATTACGAATTATTATTATTATATACATCCAAATTATTGATAATTTTAATATTATCTATTGAATGTTGTTTGATATAAAGTAATGACGTTCTATCACTGCGTGTCCAATATTATCTACACATATGTCATAAATACAGTCTATAATATTGCGACACTGAAGTAACTATTACATTCAATCACCTATACCTGTTTCGTGTTTGTACAAGACGTATTGGAAGTTCCCTACCTTACCACCCCCCCCCCCCCTTCCCCCCCTCCGACACGCGTACTGTTTAAATGTAAACTATTTGCCAATATTGTCGGTACGTACGTACACATATGGAGTAATATATAGGCGTCCACTACACCATTGCTATACTGTATACGTAGGTACCGCTTGTCGCCGATCGCTATCGACTACACGAACTCCTTTATAACAAACTGTCATCACCACGCGCGTGCGATCTACGATAAACATGTGTGTAAAGATTATAAACTACATTAGTTTATCGTATGAATCAGTAAACCGACCTTCCGTATGTTTTCGACACATGTCTATAAACCTATATACCAATATTGTCGTATGAATGCGTGATTCCCCCCTTCCCCTATACGCTTGTAAATCGCTTAATTAAATAACGATACAAATAACGTGACAATAGAACGTGAACAATTAAATTTAGGGTTTGTCTATAAGTGTATACAATGTTTTTCTATTTGTTTGGCGACTAAATCGTTTTTAACCAAAATCGATGTTCAACCGGCCAAACGTTGTGGAATACTCTTACGAACAACATAAAAACGACGGGTAGTATATTACGAAAATAACGTTATTATTAACACTTTGAATTATTATATTATACATACAATAACACAGCTAATTATGATTATCGTGATACAATACATACGACGCGACTCTTCGACAAAGGAACAAGGAAGTTAGGCAGTTTTACGTACCGTTCACGCCATGGACGTCAACAGGACATTGGTGAACAAACTGCCGACGCGCGGCGGCCACTCATAATCGTGGAGCGGAAATAGCTCAGATAACACAGCACCCCATCACTGACTCCAATACCATGTGGGACACTACTCTTTAATCTGTTTTATAACATTTTTATAATCATACCGCCATAAATGGAATTGACATAGTACTATTATCCTGCTATTATCCGTACGGACATTGTATATCTACATTATATCTCCTATAATTTTTAAATTTTACTTTTACTTTAACTGTTATGAGTAAAAAAAAGTATTTAATTTTTAGTATTTTTTACGTGTTTGAACATTAATAATACGTTTTTTTCACATGTGTGCGGTTGACATAAATATATTATAATCGTTTAGAATAAATACAGAATTAAAAAACCCTATTTGAATTATAAATTGTCTTATTTGGTTAACTCATCGTTGAGAATACTTAAAATATTCAAGTTATCGAATAGACAACATAGTTTGTTTTCTGATCTAAGAAAAATATTTTTGAAATCTCAAAATGATATCTTGAAATTCCATTTATAGAAATGTTTAATATTCAACCAATAAATATAAACTGTATATTATCGTTCTTTTGAAACGTTTCATCAACCCCGAATGAATTTGATATGGGAATAATATAAAATTTACATCATAGTAAAACCAATAATATAGTTCTTAAGTTTTTTGCAGACTGATAATCAACTTTTGTACCAAACTACATGACAATAATAAAATAAAAGTAAAATACATATGTAATTATAGTAATATAGATATTTTATACATTTTATTAAGTTCAAAATATTAAAAAAATGATTACAATCAAAATTTTCAAAAGAAAACTTTAAGTATTTGGAATATGTGTAATCGAATCTATATTTTTTATATATATGGTATATTTAATGATGGAGTTAAGAGTTAAATATCAATCGGCAAACGTATGTGGAGGAATCACAAATTTTATTTTAATAAAATGGTATGCATGTTATATTACAACACGGATGTGTCAAAATTTAAGAAGGAGTGCGGATAAATTAAAATGAATAATGTAAGTATTTAAAAAAAAATTGAAGTTAACCACTAATTGTCTAGTACTTAAATATTTGTATAATTTCATTCATCATATATTTAATTTTTATGATAAAAAAATTAACCAATTTATATATAAACAAAAAAAATATTTTTTTAAATAATACTTTTAAAACACAAAGTTATATATAACAGCAACTAATAGAAATCTTATTTTTTATATGTATTATTGTAAGTATAAACTTACATTATTTATATACCTTCTATAAAGAAGGTAAATATCGTGATTTTCAAACATTGCAATTTCAACAGATTTTCAATGGGTTTATATCTTCTCAGCATATTACTTCAGTACACATTTTGGATCCAATTGCGTTTTTCGAAAAAAAATACTAAATATTTTAAATTATGTATAGGTATTATGTATCAAACATATTTTTTAAGACAATATAATCTGTTGATTCAAAAACATTTGTTTTGAAAATGAAAATTTTTTTAAATAAGTAATTTATAACACATATATATATATATATATATATATATATATATATATATATATATATATATATATATATATATATAGACCTTTATACATATACTCAATTTATTTACTATATAATGAATATCAATGAAATATAAATATAGGTATTTTTGTTTTTAAAAAGTTGTCCTTAAAATAATTACTACAGTTGGGACCACATAATGAAATTCAACACAAGAGCCACATCGACATTTATCGACTAAACGCTTGTTAGTTTAATATACCACTGGGTATATTAAAGTTGATCAAATCTGTAATAATATTCATCGAATTGTTCGGAATAAATATAATTTAAGAAAAATACAAGTATATTGTTCAAAACTTTGAAACAAAGAATGTCTATGTAAAGTTTTACAGATAAATAATGATTTTTAATCATATCCGACGGTTTTTTTTATATTAAAAATTATAATTTCACGTAGCTTAACCAAAAAATAATAATGCTTGTAAATTTTCTCATAAGACATAGTATATTGATAAACTAATTTTCAATTAAATTATATTATGATGACACGTAGCCAATGAAATAATCATCTCAATATTTTTATCGTTTTGAATAAATTTCGCTGAAAAACAACCATTTTATTTTTAATACTAAATACACACGAGTAGAAAATAGTTGTCAAACAAAAAATCCTTGCTATTAAATGTTCCAAATTGAAATATTAGTAATAGAAGCAATATAATGTATTTTTCATTTACTTCGAATAAACATAAGTATCGTATATATTATTCGCTATATTAATGTAATTCATTTATTAGTATTTTAATAATAATTTATTATCATTTATAAAGTTTATTGTGTACAGTGTAATAACAAAAAATTAAAATTGTAATAACTTTTTTTATTTTTTGTAATTATTATACCTAAAAGCAAATAGAACATTAATATCAAAATTATATTACATAGTTAATAAATCATGAAACAAAAATATTATATATGAAATTGGTATTAATTTATATATCTATTAATTATATAAAAAAAAAATTGTTTTCAGATGAGTTTGAGTTTATCTCTAAAACTAATCGAACGATTTGAATAACAGTTATAACGATGGATTCGTCAAAACTCGTGAAGTGTTATAAACTATTTATAATTTTTTTATCTCATCATCGTCAGTCAGAAGAAATACAAAAAATAGTTGTTTAACAAGACGAATTATTCCCAAAAATAAATATATTTCTTGATGTTTTATTTTAAAATTTTTTTACTTAAAAAAAGTTTTATTTTTTAATTCATACGTTGCGGCTGAGTTTTTGTACATTTTGATCTTGGAAAGGTGATAATATTTTTGATTTGAGCGAAGAGATACAGACGAAGTACGATCTATAGGAAAATTATATTAGTTATGAATCTAGCGTCATCATAATCACATCACGTTGCGCAGATTCCTTTGAAGGATTACAAAACAATGAAAACGTATGAAAACCGTTAATAAAACTCTAAAGACATCACTATCTAATAAACTCACAGGACCAAAGTCAGGATCATATATATCGCACATCATTATGATCCGATCCAAGTGCTCTTCACATTTAAACGTTTTATTTAAAGTCATCTTTTAAATAAAAAAAGTGTTCTTTGAAATAGTTGAAGTCATAGTTTATTCTATATTGTTTTGGATTGACAATCAGCTATATTTTCCTACATATGTATGTATTCAATGTTAATTTTTTAAAAAGGATTTGTTGGAATTAAACAACACTATACCATTTTTTTCTGATAAGACGATAACAATATTTTTAGAACTTTCTAATTTCTATTCCTGAGATATTGAAACGATATTCATTAGATAAAAACGAAGTTATTTGAGAAAGAATTTAAGTACGTCAAGTTAAAAAACATTGCACAGAATTTAAACGCATTATTGAACGCATAACTATCAAACGTATTTAACCAAATATTATTTGTGTATTATGAGTGTTTTTATTAAGCTGGAAAAGTAGTTTTTAAATGTACTTGGAGGGTCAGAGAAGACTTATTTAGTAAATTTGTTGCTGGCCAAACTTAGAAAAGAAAATTTACCGCATTTGTAATAACGTCATCTGGCATTATTGCTAATTTGCCGAAAGCAAGAGAAACGACCCCTCGATGATCATTTTTTCTTTTACTGATGGACCTATTCTTTAATCATGAAATGTAATATACGGTCCGCGATACTTCACAACGTAAAATTATTTTAATGATGGAAAACTGGTATTTTATGTTTTTAATATTATGAAAGGAAGGTTCAATCAAAAATTCCAATGCAGAAATTTTCAGACCTGCAACCTCGTAGAAAAATACACACATCCTTAAAATATAATATAATAATAATAAGATAATACAAGATAATGCACATGAAAGGGTTTGAAACCGAATTAAAACATTTTCTGTATGACTTCCATTATCATTTTTAAATTATTTTGGTTTTAAATATGACTTTGATCACCGGATTTTAATAGTTTCGATTTTATTTAGAGCTCGAAAATTTAACTTTAAATACATTAAGGTTTCGTTTATAATTATACACAGTAATGAATTTATATGAGATAAATGTATTTATAGGCTATAGTAATATACAATAATATTTTGTTATTTTCTAATGATAGTTTGTATTGCACTAGTCACACTCACATACGTAATAGTGCTACACTAGTCGATGGAAATTTGACAGTATAGCAATAATCAATACTCGTACCCTTATCATTTTCCGACCACACGTATAGACACTAATTACATTGAAAACAGAAAATACATTTGTTACCACGATATATGTGTATAGTATATTAATATAGTATAGTATATTAATATATATATATATATATTAATATAGTATAGTATATTAATATATATATATATATATAGACACTTATCGAGATATACGTGAACTGAATTACAGATTCATCATACATATTATATACCCGCGCGGATACCGAATCCTAATATTATTTGTATATTTAATAATAATAATATATAAACTCGAGCGAAACCCCTAAAATGTATACGTCCAGTTGCTTGGACGACAGAACGATCGCACTCCTTGCCTCAATTTAAAGGTAAGGAAAAATTATAACTTTATTTTTAAATAAATGAATAATTGAATCGTTTATTCATATGCTATAGGAAGATCGGGTCGATTGCTGTTAAATGGTTAGTAATTTCGTTGTTTTTTTCATTCAAAGAAAGAGGACTATTTCATATTTAAAATTACACACTCCCCATGAACCGCCACTGTATACATAATAAATTTAATTATATGATGACGTCATGTTAATTTAATTTGATCTTTTGATTTGTCATTATTTTACAAAAATCGCCACATTCTAATTTTGGTGCGAAACATTGCTAAACAAAAATTTACATAAAAACATACGTAATAATAAATATACGTAGTATACATAATTTGGTGAGTGTCAACAATTACTTACTTCAATGGATTTCATATTAATATCATCATTACTTTTATTACGTTAACAGCAAAAAAAAAATAATAATAATTGTAATACACGATGTGACCGCAATGTTTCATTATTAGCTACAAGTCGTTCACATATTTTATTTGCCGACAATAATTGTTTTTCGACTTCATTCTGTTTTTCGATTTCGAAATTCACATCGATTTTTGTGGTATGGAAAAATGTCGACAATAAATTATTGCAAAATGAATCTTACTTGTATGATACGTATAATGAGTAAACTTATAATTATTCAAATGTTTAATGTCACTTAGTGTATTGTTTTTTATTTGTTATTTCCATTAGTTCATCATCTAACTTTGCGAATATATGAATAATATCTTGCTTTTATTTTAACGAGCACTTTTGCCAAGACGGTAAATATTTCACGGCGATTTCGATTAAACTCATGTACCTTTTTAAAGTGTTATTATAATATTCACGCACGTGCGTGCGCAACAATATTTGAACGTATTGTTTTTAATTGATTTTTAATTACTGCAGCGAATCAAAATTAAATCGAGACAGCACAGTTTTACGCGCCATCGTAAGTAATTTATTCACTCGGAATTTATCAAAATGAATAACTGAGACTTACATCATTACTTTTTGTGCATACGTACGTACCGCACTTGATGATTTTTCGTAAATCACACTATAAGAACTATACGCGCCATTATAAATAGATTCCGTGATCAAGAACCCACAAACTCGTGTGCATTGAACGATATAGAACACATCGCATACTTTTTGCACAGTGTCACGTTGTTTTCCAAGAATTGTTGGTGTACGGTTGACAACTCGTGAAAACATAGCTATTTAAAACCGCCGAAATGAATTTTCCTCAAGATGGCTTTTTGATTCGTATGAGCACCCGCACGTTATTGCCACGTGCACGCTTGTCCGACAATCGATCGATGGCGTCTCTATACAGCGACTATATGACCGGAAGTGGTGAATAATATTCATTTAAGCGATTCGTATACCGTTCGTCAGGAACGAACGCATAAAAACAATTTGAGGAGGTTTTGAAAAAAATGTCAATACGAGGAAATAATATTCATTCAAATTCGAAAGTTTTACTTATAATTATTATATTAAAATATCCATTATTCGATATAATTTAGCTGTTATATCAAAATAACTTCTTCGCGTGTAACATCGACGTCCCTACAAGTTTAATAATAAAAAATTTGAAGTCGTTGGAACGGTGATTGTACGTTTCGGTTTAAAATACTTTAAAATTGAACCAGAATTCATTTTAGCAAAACATTCCAAACGTATACAATACACAGTTCAATAATTCACACGTATATAATGTAAATCGCAACGATCAAACAACGATTGAATACGATATCCGTAACGAATTAAACGTATTGTACATAAAGTGGAGAATATCCAATAACAGACAACAAATATTTCGGAAAATCTCATATTTCCAACGCTAATATACGAGTAGCATTTTAGGCGCAGACATCGTTTTAAATCATCAATAAATTATGGTTCAAGGTACAGTGCAAATCAGGTTCATACGAGCACGTAGCACCATATATTTGACAAAAATGAATACCGAATTTTTATACGGGTTTAAGCGTGCCATGAAAATGTTACTTTCGATTCAAACACCGTACTACTGTTCAAACTAGACACAAATTCAGTGTGCATTTACAGTACAATTGTCAGTTAAATATTTGTTATTTTATTTTATTTTGAACTATAGTTAATACGTAAATAATAATATTAAATTTTCATCGGTCGTATTGCATTCATGAAAGTTCAAAATCGCGTACATATTTTATACATCATCCTAAATTTCGGGTGGTGAGGGGGTGGAAGGTTAATCTCGCGGTCGCAGACGGACGTCCCTTCGGTCTGAAAATGCCGACGGTTTCGCGTGCGGGCGTGACACCGCGTGATTAACGGGCGGCGGCGGGCTTATCATCGATCCGAATGCCTGCGGACGTACAGGCCGTCTGTCGGGCAGCACATAGCAGTCGTGTGGTCGACGGAGACGGCGCCACTACAGAGAGCTAACGTGTCGGTCTGAACAGCGACGGTATCGCGAGCCGGCGAACCCGTCAGAACCGGCGACGCTGCCGGAAACGTGCGACGAGTCGGTGGTCCGACCAAACGGGGTTGTAAGCCGACGGCCTCATACCGGGTCTGCGTGATAGTGACGCTACGGACCGTCGGATGACGACGGTATCCGCCGACCGTCGCGTCCGTCCGGACTAGCCACGTCCATCTGCGCGAGGGCCGGCATCAGATAGCTGTTTCGGTTGCGTTAGGCGTCTGAATATTCATAAACCGTCAGACACGAATTCAATTTGTTCATTAATCGAGTCGGTACCGCTGATATTGCAACAGCTCGTAATCTTAATGTGTTAGGGATGTGCAGGTGTAGGCCCGGCTCAAAGGGTAAGCAACATATGCACACGCCTAGGGTGGCATTTCAAGATTTGGCATTATACGTGATTTTTATACAAATTATTATATTATATTGTGTAATGAAAAATATAAATCTAAAAATTATTTTGCTATAATATTGATATCAAGTGACACGTTAAACTTGTATAATATGTTCTTTGATTTTATAATCCAATAATAAATTACTAGAAACCCCTCTCCTCTCATATACGCGTAAGAGAAAATATTGTATTTATAATCATGTGAGGGGGAGGCAAATCTTAATTTCACCTTAGCGTATATAAACGCTCGAGCCGGGCCAGTGCGGGTGGAAATATTATTTTTATCCAAGCTAAAATGTTAATCCAAATGTGAACCTGCACACAGGTATACATTACGTTCGAAATGGTAAACTACAACCAGACAAAATAACTCTTCGAGTTTCAGAAATTTTTAATAGGCAAGTTTTTTAACTTAAAAAACGACGAACAGCAGCGCCAAATTATCACATTTCTTCGGATCAGAGGTAAGTTGTCTCGATTCAAAAGCCAACTTCCGAGTACAAAATCATTTGTTCCTCTATTGATTCGTCATTGCGTTCGGTAAATTCAAAACCATCGTCCGGTTTATTATACAATTTAAAAATCTGTTGAATGTTTTTGATCTGTCTCTGATAATAAGTCAAAATTTTTTAGTTATTGCATCATAACAAAATTAATATCAAAACAGTGACTTATTTCAATGCATTCCGTTACGTCTACAAGTAGCTTTTTCTCTATACATCTATATATTTCATTATGTATATACATATGTATATATGTGTGTGTGTGTAGCCTTTGCTATAGTAATAATATTATTATTATTATAAAAATTTGAGAATTTCATTAGATTCAAAATAATTTGTGTATTATATGTGTCAAAGGAAATATTGTAATAACTTAAATTTAATGTATATGCTTCATTTATTTATGTACATAATAGTACAATTAATAGAATGTAAATATTGTAACTTATACAAATGATTATATGATTTATTTTTAAAATCAACGCTTGTCACGTTTTAGAACTTGTAGTTATTGTATTTGAATACTGTTTTAGTATTTAAAATGAATTAATAGTTAATTAAATTACTTATTTAAAAATTATTTAGCGATAGATATGTATTTTTATTATTGTTTTTAGCCCTAAAATATATATTTTTTAAATAATATACGTTTATTAGTTTATTTAGTTGGTAATGATTATTAATATTAACATTTAAAAACCACAGTGAGACGAATATTAAAAATATCTAAATGAAATATTTAAAAATTTCAAACATCTTTCAAATTTAACGTGATCATCCGAAAACTAATACTAATAACAATATATAAATTGGGAAGGTTATTCATTTATTTTCAATACTTTCTTGTAAACTTATTAAAATACATTTTTAATTTATTTTTAATAAGTTTGTGTAGAGCTGCTACACACATTCTTATAATTATTTTGCGAGTATAATAATTTATCATTGCTGACTTTTAAAATTGTATTTTATAAAATAATTATAAAAACTCTCTTGTGGTGCAGAAGTGAGTGAAACGAGACGAGTGCCAACACCAAACAAGCATATTGTATATTTCTTGTTTTATGATTAATTTTAATTTAATTGCTTACTTAAGAATTTTACTAATGAAAGTTTTCTTCTAATTTACTTTTTTCCATATAAAAAACTTTTCCTTCACATTTCAGTTTATTATCAATATAATTATTTACACAAAAGTTATTTTTTAAACTAAAATAATGTTACCGTTAACAATTCTTTATATATCAGTATTAAATATCTTTAACTACACATAATAAACTTTAAAACCCTTATCACAGTAAATAATATTAATAATAATAAAAATGTCTTTAATTAAAACGTGTACAATATATTTTCATTTATTAAGTCTGTTCCGGATATTATTCGCGATGCGATAATAACCGTATTCAAATATATTACTATATTAATCACCTCGCACACACCTCCTGAAGTATTTTTTGAAAATAGTTTTACCCAATGTGCGAAATATATTTATATATATTTTTAATAATATATATCAGCTCTACATAAAAAAAATTATAAATATTTAATAATGAAAACCAATAATTATTGAACATTTCTATGTAAATGTATGACAGTTATATTATTTATACATTTTAAGAAAGCAAAGAGTTTCAATATGATAAAAAACAATTTTGCACAGTGCTTAGTTTAGTAAAATGTTATGTATATAATCAAAGAAATTGTGAATATAATTTTGAAATGTTAAAATAAATCATTACACCTGGAAATAATAATATTAAAAAAAACATATTCTAAGAACCATAAATTTAACACAAATTAATTAATTTATTGATTCTACATTACGTCTAAAGTATATAATATTGCGAAAAAGATAAACGTAAGCTCTCTTTCTGAACTAACTTTATTTTCTAAAAACTTTATATATAATAATTTATTTAAGATTTTATTTATTATAATAGAACATTATTCTCGTAATTAGTTATTAATACATTTGAAACAACTGCATCGGTTTTATAAAACCAAATTTTTGCTAGGAAAAAACAAATTTTAAAAAAAGACGTATTACGTATATAGTTACAAACTCGTAAAAAAAATAATTAAAATAAATTTGATTTTCATTGTAAGTTTATTTCATACGTATATTTTATAAACATTATACATCTTTAAAATATTTTAATATTTTAAGAGCGATCATTCATTTTATAATAAAATTAATGGTATTATCCCGTATTATTATATATTATATTATGAGTTAAGCCCTTTTTATTTGGATTAACTGAACTCTACGTGCAAACATTAGATACATTTAATGTTTGTCGGCTAAAACTTTTGTTGCTGTTACGAATTTATGATCAAAAAGTTGTTGTGAACCCCTTTTCGTTTACAACTATTACATTTGAAAATATGATTTTAAAATTCAGTCGCTGCTGTCATTCCTGTAACTGTTTTTTAAAGTTTTGAATAATATAAGTTGTTTTTCAATGTTTTATATAATTTATTATATATATATAGCTATAAAACTATATGGAATGATTAAGCTAGTAATTCATTTATATTTTTTTATAGGTATTTAAATTATTTTCTTACATAAATAAAAGATTTGAACTCAGTTTTAATGACTGTGTTTCTTTTTAAACAATTAGATGAAGAATGATTAATTAGATATCTATGTATATTTCAAATTGTAATCTTGAAACAAAAATCAATACTATAAATAAACATAAATAAAACAAAAAAAAATTATACAGTTGCGAAATAAAAAAAATATTCGGGAAATTTTAATGTGTTATTAAAAATATGAAAAAGATATTGAAGTACATTTTACAAACAATTTCCAAAAAACACTAAACTATAGTGTATCCACTAAAAATATGTTTACTACAAATACATACATTAGGCGCGTATTAATATTAAACATCTACAATTAAAATAAAATTAAAGTTATTGTACAGTATTTTTAGTTAGTATAATTAAATTATTCTTTCTGTTTAAACATTTACGGTATTATAAATAAATACTATCATTTATTAACTACATTACACCTTAACAAATCAATGATATTGGTGTTATTAATTATCCTGTATGATTACGTGCCTGATCAGATATTATCGCTGACACAAATATTATTGTATTTATTTGTATGAATAGTGAAATTTTAGCTTTAGTAAACTTCTAATTTATAAAGAAATTGATATTTATGAATAAAATGACACGAACCGTTAATTATTAGTTGACCATTTTCACTAGTAATTATAATATTCTGCTCTAGAGTTTCTGAAGTTATGTTTATGGCTTAAGCAAATCAAAAGCTCGGCCGGTAGCCATGGTAATACATGTGGTTATTGAACCGTCAATTAGATATGATTATACAGATTTTCAATTTCCTAAAGCAATTGCCTAAAATACTTGTATTCATTAACGATATACCTGAATATCTATTATTTTTGATCTGATGCGATAATTTAAACAAAACTACGCTAAAAATGTGATTATATAAATGTTCGACAGCTAAATACTTCATGAGATATTTCGTACATTCATATTAATATGTATTCACAATTAAACTTAAAGATAAGATAATTGGTGGTTCATATAGTATATTAAAATTTTGGAATTCTTATAGAAAGTCATATAATATTATACCACATAATTTGTATTTATTTGTGAAAACATTTTGTTCGTTATTCACATTTATAATTAACAAATTTAAATTAATTGATAAAATATAGCGTATCGTGCTTGTTTTATACTTGTGTTATTTATATGTACTCGTGTAGTGTGTAATTCGATAAACCTACACGGAGTTTACGCAGCGCTGGATTATAAAAAAAAACACGTCCGCCAAGATTTTCGCTTTTGAGTGGCCAGACTAGGTAACACATTATATCTGCACTAGCTCGGAAATCAAGAAAATCAAAATACGGGGTTTTTATGGTCGAAAAATCATGTGTTATAAATAAAAAGTTCTACAACAAATTTAAAATCGAGTTATATGTCGACACATTATCCGGATTTTGAAAAAAGAAACCATTTTTTATCATTGAAAAAATAAATCTGCACTGAAAGCTAACACTAAACGATTGTTAGCTAACTGACTCATGGAGGTTTTCTTGGTGACTCGCCGAACCAATCTAACGAAGATTATCTAAGTTTCAAACTGGATTTTATACATCTATATAGTTTAAAAACAGTTTAATATCAAAAAAATCATTATATATATAAAATATAACATTTGTTTTTTAATATAAGTGTACAAATTTAAATATCAGTTTTCTAAAGAAAATCTAAACACAATTATTTCAGATAAATATATTTACGTATAAATGAAGTTACATAGTTCGTAAACTTTGAAAATTATAATAACACTGTTTTACCGGTTCTTTATATATAATATAGAAATTCGCAATCCTAACAAATCAAAAAATCGGCAATAAACTAAAATATGTTTTAAAATCATCTTTAACAAGTTATGTTATTATTTTGGTATAAAAATATTCACTTTTTAAGGTTTTGAAAAAAGTTTTAATCAAAGTATTTTAAGTTAAATTTAATTGAAAATATCCAACTAAATTTTTAAATCAAGTAAACGTATTTTACTTTAAAGAACTCGTTATATAATTAATAATAATTACCAATAAATAATATGCGTATACCTACAAATGTTATGAGATAAAATTAAAAAATGAACATTCTTTTATTTATACATTTTCAACTAACTTTTGTTTGTTTATTATTATTACTTTTTTTATATTTCGTTCACTCGTTTTCCAATATTTATTTTATTTGTTGACCTGCAATAAATATACATGCCCAAGGGCTTATGAATACCAGTCTGTATTATACTATTGACGATTTGCAGTGACTACCATTTATAACTCAATACATCTGGCTGTTTTTTTTCTACAATGACTTTAACAAATAAAAAAATTAAAATTATACGTCTTTCCATTTTTCTTATCACTAATTGTTCCAGAGTTAATGCTGAGGAACATTCATCAAAGTCATATTCAGCGCATTCTCTCTAACTGCCCTTTGGCTAATCTATATCTAAGCAGTGTTGCGCTCACTCAAAATTTTTTACAATAAATTATATTTTTAGATAATTCGTGAAATGGAACGTTTTTTTACTTCTATTTATTGTCATTTTAATTCGATATGATACCGTTGGATTACAAAAATATAGGTGTTCATGCAATCGATATAATTATAAAAGAAATAATATTGGCGTTTGTAAATCATTATAGTTGATACAAAAATTATTTTTTAAAAAAAAGATAAAAGTTATCTTATTTTCAAATATACGAAGTTAAACACGTGAAATTAGAATGTTACATTATTTATTCGTTTTTAACTAATGTGGTATACTTAATATTATTATTCTTTTAACGTTTCGTCGTATATTTTTATTATTGAAATAACTATCACTGTTTATGTGCTTACAAACAGGATAATTTATATTATTTAATGCACGAAATACATATACACTACACTCTTCTGTGTTAATATATATAATTTATTATGTTTTGTGAATCAATCTGTATAATTAATCTTTACTATAATATGTTTGAATACATTTTATGAATGAATTGAATATTATGAATGAAAATAAAAATACAATTTTTATAAGTTAATGATATTTTTTCATAACATAATCATGAATCCTAGATTCTAAGCGAAGAATATCATAATGTTACGTTAGTTTTTAATTAATTTGATATATATTTTTATGCTTGATTAACACATATCAGGCAATTAAAACGTTTAATAACTATCACAAGTCTAGATAATTGAAAATTAAATATAAATAAACCTTACTATTTTTGGTATCTTAAAAATGAAAATATCCTAGATGTTTTTATGAATATCACGAAAATTGTTAACAAAAATCAACATTTTTAATACGTTTAGAAGTAGTCGAAATGGTAGCCGTTTTGAATCAATAGTTCTTCATCCATTGGGTCAAATTTGTTCCGTTTTGTTAACTTATTATGTAAAAAATGTATACAGCTATTTTATACAAAATTCATTTATATATTCTTTATTCCCTTACCGAGTTGGTTTTTATAACAAACCGGAGTTAACTTTTGATTTGTGAATCGGAGTATTGAACGCCAACCACACAAAGTATTATACCCAAAATGTATGATATTTTCTGAGAATATTATATCAATATTTAAGGAAATATGTACTAAAAAAAAAAACATACGGCAACGTTACACGAAACTCGAAGGTAAAATCGTATGCAATATACGTTAAAACATGTAAGGTTGTATATATTTGATAAGGACCATACACAATCGTATATTTGTATATTTACTCAGAATGGAATTTGATTGTTCCCTATTCGAACCAGAACCAATTAGAATTGCGAAGCAGAATTAGCTTTGTAACCAATTCGGTCGTTTATTTAACGTTACTTTAAAATTTAAAATAATACCATACCAGCTTACACGTGAGTAAACTGTAATAATACAAAAAAAAGAGAAAAGAAAAGAAAATTTAAATTGGAAATTAAGAAAGGTGGTGTTGGAATTACGGGTGTCGCTTAGGGGAAATCGCGGGGTGTGAGTCCGAGAATCGTTTAGGTTCGGCCAGAATAAAAAATATGTTATCTTCAAAGAAACCGTGAGAAAATATAAAACGAAAACTGTGAGGCAAAACACTGCGGAACAACTGTCAAATATAAAAATTCCTTACCTTGTGCTGGCGCTCGACGTCTGACTAATTTCTGCAGAGACGGACGATGACACAAAGGAGTTATAATAATAAAAAAGGGAAATACAAAATAAGAAAATCAGGAGGATAAAATGTAAAGAAAAGGTTGGATCGGTGACTTCGCTTCCAGAGCGAATTCACCGACGATATCAAACAAGCCAAAACTCGATCAAGTCGTCTCGGAAAACCAACTTCGTTCCCCGGAACACAGATTTGGTCAGGAGAGCTGGCTCGTGGTTGGAGTGTGCGCACACACTGTGACGAGAGGACGTGATCATCGAGGGTTCTAGGGTGTGAATTTTGGTGTTTTATGATTTCTTTAATATGCCGACTGCGTGACGGTCCGGTCAACTACCAATCGAAATTTATATTTAGTGGCTACAATATGTGTGTTGGATACATTGCGGCCTTTCGTCTCGGGTCAGTTCTCAAGTACATATGTTTTACCCTACCTAAACTACGCATGATTTTTTTGTTCTTTTAATGTGTGTGAAATTCGTTTCCATAAAGTGTTTATGTTAGTATTTTAGAAAGCTATGTGCGTTTGTCGGGTACCGATATTTTTCTCTTTTTCGTTTAATTTATGTTTCCGACCCTAGTGATCATCATCCCTCGTCCGTGAAGGTTATTCTTTAAGCTTAAGTATGTGTTTTCTTTTTTTGTTATTATTTGTAAATACCATCTGTGTCCCGAGCGGATCGAATGTTAGTATGTCTTTATTTTGAGGGAAAAATGTCAAATAGTTACATATGGTGTTTAACATAAAGAATTCAATATTATAACACAAGTAATTAAGTACTTGTGTGAGCTGTGGTTACAATTATGATATGTATGCATATCATTACATCCACCCCAGTCTTTTTTTGGGTTGTGCCCTCACAACCATCGTCGATGTGGACGGTGTAGAAAATTTTTTGAATTTGGAAAATGAAAGTTGAAAGTTGTCGAAAGTTCGTCAAAAGTTCACTTGGTAGAAGTTCAACTTTGGTTAGGCAGTTGAATTTTCAAAGTTAGGGTAGATGTAATGAGTATTAACAATGTATTAATGTTACAATATGACAGTAAAACGTGCTATCTCGACATTTGTTATATTTTTAGGGTACATATAAAAGTTAAGTTTGTAAATTGTTACAATTCGTGAAAATTATAAGTTCTTGGAATATGATTTCTTTTATAGAACAATCCAAGAATTACATTTCAAATGTATATAATGAGAACGGTATATAATTATGAATGCGAGTTTTATATAAAAGTTGACATTTTATGCAATAATACATAATTTTATTAGTACATATATATATCTAAAATAAATTGGTGTAACTATTTGTTGAAAATGTGAAAATGGTTATACATTGAGTTTCGTAATCTGAGAAAAGGGTGATGAAATATTATATAAAGTTAATATGTTTTACATTTAGTGTAGAATTAATTCCTATTAAACTATAGAAATTATGATTATTAAATACAATTTTTTTATAAGTTCTTAATCTTACTATTTCGTGGTATATAATTTCTTTCATAGAACAAACCAAGAATTATAACTTAAAATTATAAATAAGTTGTAAATTATTATCAATTTAATATATATCTTAATTAAGAGTTACAGCATATATAGGATTTTTTTAATATATAATAAAAAAAAATTTTTTTTTTTGATTTTACAGTGTTTGTTAACCTTTATAACACAAAATAGTAAACATGTTTAAAGTAATTAATCATAAGCTTTGATCATACAATATTTCTTAAGGTTTTAAATCTTATATAATATGTTAAATGAATATAATAATTGTGACCTTTTGACAAAATAATGATGATTAATATAAAAGTTATAAATAGGTTCTTTCTACCATAAAGTTTTAAATCTAATTTATTCTTGGTGTATATTTTCTTTTATAGAACAGACCAAGAATTATATTTATATTATTAAATAAATTGTGAATTAAAATGAATTAAACATAATTTTTTTTTTTTTTTTTTTTTTTTTTTTTTTTTTTTTTCTTATGTGTTTGAACTCCGTTAATAGTTTGATTGTTTGGTTGTGTTGATAAGTATTTAAGTTGGGAGATATGGAAAAAGGTGTTCCTTCAGAGTCTGTTATAATTTGTTTATCATTAGAATTGGTATCGATATTTGTGATTATTTTTCCAATTTTAAAGTGCGTGGACAATTTTTCTTTGTGTAGAACATTGTCTTCGACATTTGATAAATCGTGTTTTATTTGTTGTTTATTTAGTATTATGTCGTGTTCATTGTCATAAATGTTGTTAATGGGTTTGGGGTTAATTTTATTTTGATATTTAATTAAATCATTATTGTGTTGTGATATATTATTAGTGTCTACTACCTTAATATTATTTTTTATTCCATGTTTGTCATTTGTTTCAAAAATTGTTTGTTCATGTGTCCTCAAATAATTTTTGTGTTCATGTATGGTTTCGTTTTCATTTTCATTTTCATTCTTATGTCTATATTCACTTTTACTCTTAATTTTATTATCGTTTTCAGTTTTGTATTTGGTTTCACTTTCAATTTCTTTTCCACCCTCATATTTTATATTTTCACTTTTGTTTACATTTTCAATGGAACTGAAATCTGTTATATTTTTTGTTGTGTCTAGTTTAGTTATTTCGTGTTCATAATTTAGGTGGTTATTAATATTTTCGGAATTTTTTGAGGCTTGAAAATTATTCATTATTACTATGTTATTAGATAAATTTTTATTATTTATTTCTAATATATGTGTATTTTTGATTTCGTCTGGGTTAACATATTTTAATTGTTCAATGTTATTTAACATATTATAATGTAACGTATTTTTGTGATTCTCTATGTCAATACATGTTGGGTTTTCGATGGAATTTGTGTTTTTATATGTTGTAAGTATTTTTTTATTAGTATTAATTAAGTTTATGTGTTCTGGTTTTTTTATGTTTTTATTTATGTTTAATTTATTTCTAATAGATATTATAGAGGGTATGTTTTTTATATGGATAACATTGTTAGGGATTTTGTTAGATTTTTTATTTGTAAAGGTTCCTGGTATCCAGTGGGTATTTTTGTTTACATTATATAATACAATATGGGGTCTATTGCCATTCCCATGAACTATACCCGTATTGTCATTATCATTATAAATGTATGTATCAAAATTATAGTAATCTGCAATCGACGCTAGTTCTTCGTCTGACCACCAATAATTCGGCAATTCATCTAGGCCAATTAATTCCAGAATTTCCATAATTGAGGTTATTTTATTGTTTTTGTTATCGTTTAAAGCATTACATATAGCGTATATACCACAATTTCCGTCACTAAGAACGTTTTCACCCGGTTTATATTTAGCAAATATGGTTTTAGCATTAAAATAATCGTCAGAAGTTTGATTATTTTCGTTTGTTGTATTGTTACTTTCATTTAGGTAATGGTTATATATATTTTGTATTAGATTGTTATGTTCCTTGGTCTTCCAATTTTGGGTAATATTATTTTTGTTAAAATGATATATGTGAATATCAAAATTGGTATTCAAAAATTCTGAATAAATTATTTGTTTTATTATTGGCCATTCCCGGCCGTCTAAACCTGATGCTAGGGTGGGAAATGCTATTTCTAGTATATTGAGCTTAAAGGCTTCTAATTTTAAATTATGAATCGCTGTTTGTATGTCATTGTACGATGGTTTGTTGAAAAATAATTTTTTTGTTACTAAGTGGAAAACGATTTTATGATCATGTTGTGTATGAATGACATCTCCAACATATGGCATAATTGTGGGTAATTTATTTTGGACGTCGTATCTTTGACAGATTTCTCTAGCTAAACCTTTGTTCATTTTGAAATCAGACGATACAGAGTGGGCTATTGCGAAATTTGGAGGAGAATTAAAAATATTTCCTTCTATTTCTGTAATGTTGCATTTGTTGATTAATTCATTGTTTTTGTGTTTTATTGTATCTGTATTAAAGGCGTTTAGCTTGATTTCCGTTGTATTGTTTAAAATAATTGTTTTAGAATTAAAATTAATTATGGCATTATTTTCTAAAAGAAAGTCATTCCCAAGTATCATATTACTTGATAAATTTTTTATAACATAGGCTTTTATTTTAAATTTATTATTGTTAATTTTTATATATAGATTAGTAATGCCTAATGTATCTAATGGTTGATTGTCCGGACCTGAAAGTTTAATTCTTGTTGGAATCATTTGTTGATTTGAGTTTAATAGTTGTTGTTTAATACAGCATACATTCGCACCTGTATCAACTGTTATAGGTATCGACTCGTTATTAAATTCAATGTTAATGCATAATGCATTGGAAGTGCTTTGTATTTTATTTATTGTTTGTGAATTTTGTGCTGCAATAAAAGGTGAAATATTATCAGCTAGTTTTGACCTCAAATCTAGTTTTTTTGGTTGTTAGTTAATAAATTACAATGAGTAGCTGAATGTCCACTCTCATTACATAATTGACAAGTGATGGAATTTCTATTTTTTATAAAACATTGTTCCTCTGTGTGTTTGGTCCTTAGACAAAAAGTGCATTGTTTCCTTAAATTATTCTGTGATATGTTATTGTAACTTGTGTCATGTGTTTGATAGTTATTTCGATTGTTATTTTGTTGCACGATAATATTATCGTTGTTACCATTACGAAGAGTGCCACTATTGTTAGTACTGTTCCCACCACGATTGCCACTATTATTGTTATTGTTCATTGTAAATGCAGATGTGTTATATGGGAAGGGACGTCCATACCAGTGTGATGCAACATTTTGTGTTTGGTTTAGGCCTATGGGTTTATTATAGTTATCATAATGATTTATTTGTCGATTATTATTGGGTAACTTGTCGTATTTATTGTTGTATTTTCCATATCGATTATTATTATTAAAATTGTAATCATTACCATTATTATTTGTTTGCGCTTCCTTCAACTGTTTTTTTAAATCATCTATTTCCGCGCGTAAGTTATTATAATTGTTACTTTCATCATTATAGTTGCTACACTTTTTATATTGATTGACATTTCCTAACTTGTGGTTATTGTTATTGAATTTTACATTTTTAAATTGTTCTCTTAAGTTATTAATTTCGTCTTGTAATCTATTATATTTTAAATCGGTACAATTTTCATTATTATTTATCTGCTGAATTTTATTTTGGAAAATAGAGTTCTCTATGTCAAATGGAGATTTTTCTGATTCCCCAGTTACCATAAATTCTATTAAGTCATATTTTCTGATATTATTTTTAGTTCGTCTAATGTTTTATTTTCCATAATTCCAATGTAACGTGCTATTGAGGGTTTTAACCCTTTGATGATGTTGTGTACTAATTCCCCCTGAGGCATATTTTTGTTAATGCGTCTACATAGGGATTCTGCTTCATTAATATATGAAATTGTCTGTTCATCCGGTAATTGTTTTCGTTTTTCAAGCATAATACGTAGCATGTCAGATTGCGCGATTGGTTCGAATTCTTGTCTAAGTCGAACTTCTAATTCTTCCCATTCAATAAAATCAACTGAATAATGAATATTTTCATAGAAAGTAAGTGCTGCCCCTTCTAGGTATACAGCAATATATTGGGATTTTTCGGAATTAGTCCACCCATTAATTATAGCAGCTCTTTCAAAACGTTTTAGAAACTGATCGATATTCTCCGATATATTTCCCCAAAATTTTCCCGGTTTGAAATAAGGTTTTTTAGTATCTGCCATATTGTTTTTTTCTAATGATTGATCTACGCGTATGGCTGGATTTGGTAAAAAAGGTGTCTTTTCTACTGGAATTTCAAAATCGTCCTGAGAGGATTCAGCCCTTAAATATTTTAATAATCTGTCTCTTAATTCGGTTACTATTCCCGTAGTTTTTAAGTTTCGTCTAGATAGTTCGTTTATCAGGTTTTGTTTATTTAATCGATACACCCAAGAAGTTGATACATTAGAGAAGTCTAAGTCTTCAAAAGGTGATTGATTATTTTCAGAATTGGACATATAGATTTTTGTACTCCAAAAAAATTCTTATTAAAAAAAAAACTTTTTTTTTTTTTTTTTTTTTTTTTAAACTAAGTTAAATTCAGAACTTGAAATTGGAACACTACTTTGGAATTAAAAGTAAAAAAGTATATTTATATTATTATTTAAAATTTTTATTTTTTGTAATTTTCCGACTTCGGAACAAAATTATAATTAAATAACTCAGTATAATACCACTTTGGGATTTAAAGTAAAAATTGTTTTATATAAATTTCTTTAAGTTTATTAATTTTATAATTCTCCACTCTCGGAACAAAATTATAATTTAATAACTTGACGCAATACCACTCTGGGTTTAAAAATGAAAATATCTTTGTTTATTTATTTATTTATTTATTCATTTTTATATTTTAAGTTTATTAATTTTTATAATTCTCCACTCTCGGAACAAAATTATAATTTAATAACTTAATGCAATACCACTCTGGGGTTTAAAAATGAAAATTAATCTTTTATATCTTTTTTTTTTTTTTTTTTTTTTTTAAATTTAAATTTTATTTATTTATTTATTTATTTATTTTTTTAAGATTATTAATTTTATAATTTCCCACTCTCGGAACAAAATTATAATTTAATAACTCATTGTAATACCACTCTGGGTTTTAAAATACAAATTGATCTTATATATCTTTTTTATTAAGATTATTAATTTTATAATTTCCCACTCTCGGAACAAAATTATAATTTAATAACTCAATGTAATACCACTCTGGGTTTTAAAATAAAAATTATTCTTATATATCTTTTTTATTAAGATTATTAATTTTATAATTTCCCACTCTCGGAACAAAATTATAATTTAATAACTTATTGCAATATTAAATGTATTGAAATGCATGCAAATAAAATATAATTAATTGAACGTAATATTTTGCCAAACAGAATTATGAAAAAAAAAAAAAATTATTTATTTAAAATGACCTAAACAATTCTCAGATACTTTCGTTAAATAAAATTAACTGGTACTGATCCTGTGTTGGGCGCCACTTTGTAATAATACAAAAAAAAGAGAAAAGAAAAGAAAATTTAAATTGGAAATTAAGAAAGGTGGTGTTGGAATTACGGGTGTCGCTTAGGGGAAATCGCGGGGTGTGAGTCCGAGAATCGTTTAGGTTCGGCCAGAATAAAAAATATGTTATCTTCAAAGAAACCGTGAGAAAATATAAAACGAAAACTGTGAGGCAAAACACTGCGGAACAACTGTCAAATATAAAAATTCCTTACCTTGTGCTGGCGCTCGACGTCTGACTAATTTCTGCAGAGACGGACGATGACACAAAGGAGTTATAATAATAAAAAAGGGAAATACAAAATAAGAAAATCAGGAGGATAAAATGTAAAGAAAAGGTTGGATCGGTGACTTCGCTTCCAGAGCGAATTCACCGACGATATCAAACAAGCCAAAACTCGATCAAGTCGTCTCGGAAAACCAACTTCGTTCCCCGGAACACAGATTTGGTCAGGAGAGCTGGCTCGTGGTTGGAGTGTGCGCACACACTGTGACGAGAGGACGTGATCATCGAGGGTTCTAGGGTGTGAATTTTGGTGTTTTATGATTTCTTTAATATGCCGACTGCGTGACGGTCCGGTCAACTACCAATCGAAATTTATATTTAGTGGCTACAATATGTGTGTTGGATACATTGCGGCCTTTCGTCTCGGGTCAGTTCTCAAGTACATATGTTTTACCCTACCTAAACTACGCATGATTTTTTTGTTCTTTTAATGTGTGTGAAATTCGTTTCCATAAAGTGTTTATGTTAGTATTTTAGAAAGCTATGTGCGTTTGTCGGGTACCGATATTTTTCTCTTTTTCGTTTAATTTATGTTTCCGACCCTAGTGATCATCATCCCTCGTCCGTGAAGGTTATTCTTTAAGCTTAAGTATGTGTTTTCTTTTTTTTGTTATTATTTGTAAATACCATCTGTGTCCCGAGCGGATCGAATGTTAGTATGTCTTTATTTTGAGGGAAAAATGTCAAATAGTTACATATGGTGTTTAACATAAAGAATTCAATATTATAACACAAGTAATTAAGTACTTGTGTGAGCTGTGGTTACAATTATGATATGTATGCATATCATTACAAAACCAAGACTTTTTTAAAGTATAATATAATTTTAATACCTTATTAAAAAATATATATATGATTTTTTTGTATATATTTTCAAAAATATAATTTTTTACAAAAGCATATTCATAATTTCACTTATAATAATATATACTGTTTATTTATACCTTACAAATATATATATATATTTATATATATAGTTTAACATTATATTTTTATTATTATTGTAATTAAATTTTAAACAAAAATATTGGAACACTTATTATCATTTATTTAATTTATTATATTCATTTTCAATATTAACTATTTCGGGTAAAGTTTTCAAGAAACATAACTATATAACTTCTCTAAAGAACATAAATTGTGAACAGGTAATAATTTTAAAATGTTATTGTGTAATTTCTTGATAATTTTCTAGATGTTTGACAAACTGTTAAAAATACACAACCACAACTTATAAAATCTTAATGTATGAGTTAAATTTTTATGTTATTTAATATTTTACAGTTTATTTATAATATAAGAGACTTAAATTTTTTACTGATCATTTATTTTAGTACTTTATAAACGTAATATAGTTTTCAAATCAAGTCCAATATTATTGAGATATATTTTTAAAAAATGTGTGTATAAATAACGCATGATCATTTATACGAGTATAAACATTATATTAATAAAACAAGTCTACTAAGATTTGTTTTTTAAATAGAATGATAATTATTAATTATCCATGTAATATAAACAAGTACCTTAAGATACAACTTTTTTTTAGGGTATTTAGTAAAACATTAATAGTTTTATAAACTATACGTTTTGTTTTTGAATTACCAATTGTAATTAATAAGCTAAAAATAAAAATAATATTTTGCGTTTTATTTTATTCCTACATTGAAGAACATAGATAATTGTATTCATTATTTTATAACAGTTCTACTTTAAAGTAAGCAAAAGTCCAATTATTGTATCATTAATTATAATACTGTTATATAGACAAAGAAGTCTTCTATATATTCTGGTTGAGAAATTGTAAACAATGAGTTATAATCAACGTATGGCTCTCGGCTAGATGCCTGGTTTAACATATTTCGATTACCTTTGTATATTTCAATATTGCTCGTTAAAAATTATCATTTTATTTAAATTTTTGAATTAATATTAATTTAAATAGTAGGTTTGAATGTATAACATTATTATAAAATATACCGTTATATATGTTATTTTTAACATTTTTATTATTATACTTATTATTTATGTTTTTGTATTATTTAAGATCTTTAAAGTCCATATATACTAACATTTTTTATCTAATATTTTTTTCGAACAACAAATATGCTTTTTATGTTTTTAATATCTATAAAATATTTTTTAATAAATAAATAAATATATATATATACATATATATATAACAACATATCTTTGAAACTTTATTTACTTATGATGGAGAAGTATATGAATTATGTATGTATGTGTGGGCGTGTAAATTTTACACATTGGTATTTTACAGTAAACATAATTTGATATTCAGAATAATTTTCCTTGTATATCATTGTTCATGGTATGGACGTTATTGGGAAAGACCTTTAGATATATCATTTTAATGTCACAAAACCCTCCATTACTTGATATCTTTTCTTTAACCTAATCTAAATATCATCCAACTGTTCAATAAAATAGTTGGCCAGAAATATTTCGCGACCTGATGAATAAATGGTCTGATGAATAAAGTAAACATACATATACTTACGCCTATTTTAAATGAGAATATCAAAAACTTAAGTTTCAATTAATTATTAGTTTTTTTAGAATAATAACTGTACTATATTAATTGTAAAATAATTAATATAACATATTTATACTAATTAAAATATACTTATATAGTAATTCTAATTCATAATATATAAGCATTTATACAAAAAAAGTAACACAAATTAACCATTTAAAAACATATTTTATAATTATGTAAATAATTTGCGAAAAGTTAATTATCATTATGATAATTATGTATTTAAATTTGGTGTATTTCAAAAAAATATCAAATACAATACCTACATACTCCTTTAAATATATTTGTATAAATACTTCAATATTATTTTCATAAATTATAATAAATATAGTGAATTAATAATATATTATTACAGTGACTTTAGCATTGAAAATAATTGATGTACTCGTACCAAGGTATGCTGACTTAAAACAGTCAGTAGTATTTAAATGCAGTTTTGATGTGGGTCATGACAAATTATATTCTGTGAAGTGGTACAAAGATGATCACGAGTTCTACAGGTTTGTCCCTGAAGATGGACCAGCCATTCAAGTTTTCCATCTACCTGGCATTATGTTGGATGTAAGTATTAAATATTAATTATATTTTCATTCCAGAATTAATATATATACCAGTTTTAATCTTATTCAACTCATTTATTCATAGTTTACATAAATATTTCATAAATAACTTTACAACTTTTCGAAAAATTGAATATTGATAATTACATTAAAAGATAAACATTAATATTAAAAGTGATAACTTGTTTAAAAAAATCATTATTTATATAACTTATGTATCGTTTAGTGAAATTGTAAATAATCAAGAACAATAGTAAAAATGACAAAATGATATAATATTAAAATCTTAAAATCGTAGAAAAAAGTATTCGTGATAGATATTAATCGCCTTCTCCCTTTTGTGTAGTTCTAACATGATAATTTGTTATATACACATTAGACAAAATATATTTAGATTTAAAATATATATTATAATTATTTTAACGAAATAGATATTATAGAGCCAGTAGTATAGACTATCATTAATTGAAATGTTATATTACTTAAAAACGTAAAACAACATTTGTAGGATAAATTATGAATAGCCAATAAAATAATTGAACATTTAACAAAATAACTAACTTTCCTAATACAAGTATATTCATTTTAATTTCTTCATTCATGTTTAGTTTTTCTATTTATGTATTATAATTTTAATCTTTATTAAATTAATTAAATCTCTCTCCGTATTTCAAATTTAAATACAACACATTGTAATTTATTAAAAACAAATTAACAGTAATAATTTCTAATTTATAAATAACAATTAAAGATACAATAACTAATAAAATCTGTAAACAAATGTTTTAATTTTAAGTATAACTTTTAAATTTTGATATAATATGGTACGAAAACATTATCAAAAATGTTGAATTTTCAACCATCGGAAATGTAGTAATGTAGATCGGAAAAGATTAAATTAATTAATTATTATATATATATATATATAACAATAATTTATTATTATAAATTTATTAAATAAATATATTGTTGTTTTTTTTCTTTAACTCATATGAAACTTAAATTATTTAAATTGATACTGAACTATATAAAAGAGTCTGATTTATAAAACTAATACATACTGTCATTTTAATCATTTTAAATAACTAATATAATAAATATACTCTTCTATAAATTACACAGATATATTCTTCAAATAAACTTAGTTACTATGACAGGACAACCAACACCGTTAGTTGCTTATTAAAATTTATTACATGCCCAGTTAATTATATTAAAGGAATACAACAACAGTTTAATAATTCACTTTACTTCTCTTAAATAGCACCTTTATGTTTATGTTAAAATAACCCTCATTTTTTATTTTGTAATAATGGGATAAATTGTCGTTATCCAACAATATATGTTTCAAACATTTATCTTCTAACCATAAACTTCGTAAATATCTTTATTGCTTTTTTCCTAAGAAAAAGGAGTTATTTTATGTTCGTTTAAGGGTTGTAAATTCTATCTTCCTTTTTCCAAAACGAATGCTTAATTACAAATTGTATTTAATTTTATATAATTTATTATAGGTTGTTGTCATTAATTATTTATGAAAGCATTTTTAACATTTAATTACATATTTAAATCAAATAATAAAATTTTAATAATTGTGTGCTAATTCACTCTCTTTTCCTAAAATATAAGTTATACATCTATACAAATTACGTTTATATGTAAAATTGAATATATTTTTAGATTATCTTATATAACGATAAAAAAATATTATTATTAAAATTATATTATACTTTTAACCCTTTGACTACCGAACCTTTTTTTGTCCAAAATTTGAAATCTAACCTATTCATAATTTTCATCAAGACCAAAGTGCATATGGCTTTCCAATGTCAACAGCTGATTTATATCACAGGGGAGACCTTTGGGTACCGTTGGGACGCTTCCCCATGCAGTTTAAACGGAATGTTATCCCACTGGTACTTATTGCATTTCTATTGGGACGTATTGTCCCGTTGGTAGTCAAAGGGTTAACATAATGTCTAATATTAAGAGAGTTGTTCGGCCAGCTGGCGTTCACGCGGCGCACTGTGTAGGCAATTCTGATATAGTCACGTGCTGCGGGTCAGCACTGCAGGTACATGGGATGACAGAAGCAATAATGTCATCAAAAGTTTATTATTATTACATTATGTATACACATGCTGTTATTATAATTATAATATAATTATTCGATTTTCTCGGAAATTTGTAAAAAATTCCTACAATGTACACACAATTTTGTTGGACTCAAATGAACTATTTAAAACATTAAAAAATATATTGACGGCAAAAAACATTTTAAACATTATTTAATGATTATTATGATTATTATTATTATTATAATTTATCGGCTCCATTTAGCTAGACTAAGGTTGTATTGTTTAGTAACACACCGTGCACCTAGGGTGTTACTTTCAATTTGGATGACATTTTGATGCGTCTTTTTGTATTATAGTATTTTGCGTACTATGTGTGTAGTACTTAACATCACTGTCTTCTGTAGGAGATTATGTTTTCCAAGAACTTTTTTGATTACGTTTGAGGTGACATTAGATATGAGTCCTTTTACTCCAATGATGATGGGTATTACTTTGGTTCTAAGGTTTCACATGCTTTGTATTTCAACTTGTAAGTGCTATATTTCAGTTGTTTTTCCGCTTCTTTTTATATTATGTCATAATCTGATAGAATAGCTACATCTATTAAGAGTCATTGCTTTTTCTTTTTATCTTTTACTGTAATGTCTGGATTGTTTGCTATTATTCTCCTATGTTTCTCTTTGAGCCATTTTACTCTGGGTTGATTTCCTCTTTTGGTGCTTGAAGATACTTTGTTTGTTTTCTTTTGATCTGGCTTAATGCTAAATTTTTGATCCTCTACTCTCTATTCTTGTTCTTTCTCCATATCTTCATCTAATAACTCGTAGTACCCATTTTCCATGATTCCTGTAATGAGTAATTTAATGGTTTTTTTTCAAGATGTTCTGTTGACCATCGTGGGATTTTTATTTGTAATGTATTGGTCATTCATGATTTTTTTCTTTTTCCGCGTATATAATGAAGGTCAATTTATATATTTCTGACATAGCCAAAATTTCAACACTTGTATCGTATGTACAATTTTATCTCATACTGTAACAGTAACTTCTTTGATCGTTTAGTTCTGAAGGGTTAAAAACCAGATATTCTTTCATCTCATTCCAGTGTCTTCTTATGTAAGAAACTGCTTCTGCTCTTAATTCCATATGCTTGTCCTGTGTGTTGTAAAGATATAGGCTCACAGATCTGAATGGACAGTTATTATCACCTACAATTCTTCGTATGTTGAAAGTCGTAAAGATGGCAGGTGAGGTTTGGTGTTGAGTACGGGTGGAAGATTGAGATTCTTCACATAATGACGACCGAAGACACCTCAATTCCTATGCCGAACGCGGTATCAAGCGATATCGCACTGATCCGTTCACGTCATTAATTTTATCTGAGGTTTTCTTGCTTTCTCATTGTACTTCATGGTATATATTTGATTTCCCAACTACCTTATACACAGTAAGCGTGCAGCGAGCATTCCCCATTTGCAGGGGACCACGTCCGATAGAGGTCCTGGCAAGACCAATGGGTATTTATATTTATTATTATTATTATATTATTATTATTATTATTATATTATTATTATTATTATTATTATTATATTATTATTTATTATTATTATTATTTATTATTATTATTATTATTATTATTATTCTATACATATTTTAACCTATGTTAAATTATGTAAGTAATAATTACCCATTATTTAATTTTAGAGTATTTGGAATTTACGTTATAATTTTATATTATAATGTTTTCAGAAATGTGAAAGTTATAATGAACATTGATTAAAATAGTACAACCATATAATTATGTAAAATTATAATAGATAAAATTTGTAAAACCTAAAACATGTTAAATTAATAGCTCATCAAATAACTTAAATTAATTTATTATAATATTTATATACGAGATACAAGATTATATATAAGAATAAAATAGTTAGACTTTAAAACAATAATATATTTAATTTAAATATTAAAATAAAGTAATAAAACTTTATTCTGAGTATCAAACAATTACTTATATTTTAAATATCTAGATAATTTTAATATTTACTATAGTATAAACAAAAGGAGACAAAGTTTTAATAGCTGTGTTTATCCATAGGCTGTAGCCAAATATTTAAAAATACTCTTATTATTACGATTAGCAAGAATAAGTTAATATTCATTAACAGAAATAATATTATATAAACACAGGGCGTAAATGGGTGGAAACACGTTTATGCCTCTGACTGTTTTAGACCGTAAAAAGTCACTGGTTTAATTATATTTTAAGTTATACAATACCCCCTCCTCTTATACTGTAAGAAAATTATAAATCTCTACTGACTATAATTATAGAAAATACATAATATTATGTCCAGTATTGGACGTTAATATAAATAATATCTTCTAAATAATGTTATCAATAAAAGAATCGGAATTGAATAATTAACATTGCAGCATATTTGTATATGTATATTTATCTATAACGTATATAGAAATTACATTGTCAAATCAATGAACATTTGTCATAAACTAATGTAAAAAAAATATTATTTAGTTATTTTTTCATATGCAATCTTAAGAACATGGTTTACTGTTTCTAAATGTAAACAATTCTGTGGTTTTTCTTGAACAAATTGTCATTTTGTAATTGCTTTTATTCAAATTTTTAAGTCGTGTAATCGTGTAATTTTAATTAAGTAAATAAAAAGTGATATAAAAATATTATTGTATATTTTAAAACATTTCATATCGTCTACAATTGTTGCTTAACCTATTGCTAATTTTCAATTCCAACGAGAAACGCTGTATAATATTACATTCAGTCAATGACATACATACGTATACTATTATTATTGTAAAAATATTTTATTATATCACGTTTAACGTTTTTATACATTTATAGATTTTATATTTCTACCTTTTGTTAACAATATAATGTAGTATGATATCACTGTATGTCTTTATAATTGAAAGAAGTTCAACGTAAATATAATAACACATACATGACCTACGATTTCGAAACATCAATCCAATTTGTAAATATTAATCAACCTATAATTTCAATAGTGATGCTATTAAATTATATTATATATATATATATAACCATAATTGCCAAAAGAAAGACGCCCGTTAAAATCAGATATAAAAATGCTCCCAAAAGATATTCATAGTTACTTCACAAATTTTTTTTTTTTTCGTTGAAGTGAAAAACAGCAAATCCGACAGATAGTTGGACATAATATTTTATTCAAAGTAGAGATTTAATTGGTTATATATTGAGAAAAAAATGCTTATTGTAAAATAATTCATTTTTTTCTATTGTTTAAATGTAAATAATAATTATGTTTATAAATAATAAATGATTTATAATAATAATTGTATAATTTATATTTTTGTACAGTTATCTCATTGTAACATACAAAAAATCACTTTACGTAATCTCACATTGCAAACTAGTGGTATATATCGATGTGAAGTCTCAACAGATGGACCGAAATTCGAAATGGTTTTTAAGTCTGCGAACATGAATGTATTAGGTAAATATTATAACTATTTATTGATTAGTTAATAAATTTTTATTGTTATAAAAACATTTATTAACATTTATCATCATAATATTTAAAACACAAAGAAATAATTTTACTTGTACGTAATGAAAGTAGTTCTAATATTTATATATTGCATTTAATAATTTGTTCTTAAATAATAATGATGAAAATAAATCAACATTATCCAATTTAATAAATGTACCAAAATGAATAGAACACTATATGGAACACAATTTCTCAACCGACAATATGCGAGAGGCCACAAGGTGTACTTAAAACAAATTGTTCCTTCTTGTTATTTTTAATTAAAATTATTTAATTTTATAAGCACATTTGGTAAATTATTTTCAAAACAGATACTTTCATAAATAATTGTTATTTTTTACTACTAAACCATATTTACCGTTCTGATAAATATTCTAATAAAACATTTAATTGTTCAGTGATATGTGACAGGTTAATAAAACAGATGAGTGGTAAAAAGTTTGAGAATCACTGCAATATAGAGTACTTATAGAGATTGTAGTAAATATTTGTTTTTATTATTTCAACGCATATCAATGTATTATATTAATATACATTTGAAAGTAATGACTATTGATATTATATGATAATATTATATATTGATTATAATGCATTGATAATATGGATCCTATGTGGAGTTGACGCTTACCATAGTGTTTATATTGTTTTTCAGATTTTATTTTGTCATAATTATAACTTTTTATAATTTAATATAGAATAGTGAAAAATTTAAAAACAAAACAAATATCATCTAACTAATATTTTTCATAACATCTAAAATTTTTGTATTATATAAATATATATATACATATTTATGTTTATTCTAATGTAATAACAAATCATTTTTTTATGTAAAACATAAAATGGTAAAAAATTACAAAACAATAACTATGTATATAAACATCGAAAATATTTAAATCAATAACAAATAACAAATAAATAATAGTTATGTAATTTAAAATGATAATTAAAATAATAAACTACTTTAAAACATGCCTAATGATTTTACGAGTTCGATTATAACTTATGTATCTTAATAAATATAGAAAATCGTGAATTCTATGTTATTGTTTCAATTGAAGCATAAGATCGATTTAATTTTAATCTAAAAGTGAATGTATTATAATCGCATTTAAAAAATGATTCGAAATGAAATTCAATTAATTGTAGTGTACAAATCATGTTTCATATTTTGAATGTTAATGAAAACCAAATGTAAATAACATTCTTTTAAATACGTCAATAATATATTTTTATAATTATAAACACTTTTTCAACATATTATGTTTTTTAAACGATGAGAAATGAGTATTCAAATTAAGAATTCAAATTTTTTTGTTTGGTTTAGCATTTTTAAATTAATGCATTGATTAATGTTTTAATTCAGTAGGTAATATTCTGGCGTATTTAATTTATACCACAAGACGTTCCCCACATAACGGATACTTAAAAAGTGAGCCAGTAAATTGTGTTTAATACTATTTAATACTCCGACATTTTAATTTTATAAACTGCGTGTTATTAAAAACCACATTTATTTACTATCGGTAGTTATATATTCCCATGCTATCTAGGTTATCCAGACTCTTTAACATATGGTTTATTTTAATAGGGGACAGAGAATACTTAAAGAGTAAAATTTCAGACATAAACCACACAATATTAGAAAATTAAAACTTACATTTAATGTAAAAAGTAGAAATTATGCGTTGGATTATATAAAATTTCGAAAAAGATCAGAAGAATAATTGAAAAGAATCGTTAATAGAATCATTATTTTTTTTTTTTTTACTTAAATGATACATTTTTTAAATCGACAGTTTTTCTGACTCATTTTGATATAGATTGTAATTACTCAAATTGTATAATAAAATAAAATAGAAAATGTTTAATCTTTATTCATGAAATTGGGTTTAGAGTTTAAAGAATTGCAAACGCGTTACGATATATAATATCAATAAAACATCAGACTAAAAAACAGAATTTTTTGATAGCAATAGTATTTTTAATAAAAATCGTTTTGACATATTTATTTTTTGTTAAATGAAGTTCAGTAAATAGTATATGAATTAACATTTTCAAACACATTTTTACTAAGTAATATTTGAGTTACAATGAATTATATATGTATTTTATATAATATTTTAATCATAATTTCTCAACAATTAATATGAGATTGATATTGAGTTTTTTGTAGGAAATTTATACATTTTATATAAATATTTAACAAAAATATGTAATCTATTACCTAACATATAGTTATTATAATTTTATAATGAAACCAACCATTATTTAGATGATAATTAAATAATCACTTCTAATTGAAATTCAAACAACTACTGCTTACAAAAATACTGTAAAAATAACCATTATTATATATATATATATATTATTATATTATCCTTAGTGGTTTGAAAATATGCCAATAATGTATATTTATAATTTGATTTTTTATTTATACATTCATGTATAAAAATATTGTTTACACCCACCCAAGAAATCGATAAACGTAAATGATTAATGTAATAATGTTATTGACAGCGTATCCGGAAGGGGTTCCTTTGTTAGAAGGTGTGCTTAATCGATACGCGGTTGGCGATCTCGTGTCGGGAAATTGCACTTCCTCCAAATCATATCCACAACCATTGATGACATGGTACATCAATGGTGTTCAGGTGAGTTCGTGTGTATTAAAAGAGAATTAGTATTAATTTTAATAGAATAATCATTAAATAGACTATAAATTATATTGAAATATAAAAATAAAACAAGTTTTTTTTTATAAAATATATAACTTGTAAACTTTTCAAAACTATGAAGAATCAGAACAAATTATATCTGAAAGTCGGAATAATAATACAGTAGACTCTTGGTAATCGACCGTGCGATAATCCGATACGTCCAGAATTCCGTTTATATTTTATTTTTATTTTTTCATTATAATAACCACAAAATTGTTATCGTAAACGATAAAACCAACTGATTAAGTCTGAATGAACCGATTAAATATTTTTTTTTTTATTCAGTTAACGTCGAAGTGTTGTACGTATGTATTATGTATCGGCTAGTTGTTATGTTGTATTACATGTTAAATTAAAATGTCGCAACAAAGAAAGCGAAAACATACTACTTAAACTTTAGTAGAGAAACTTGAGATTTTAAATAAAATAGAAAAAGTTGACAAACCAGTATACATCGCTAACGAATTTGGAGAAGGCCATGCTACAATGTATGATATAAGAAAAAACAGCAAAAAGATTAAATCTTTTTTTTCAAAAACAACGAAAGTTTAAAAACAACGCTGCAATAGATTCCTTTACTATGTTCATTACATGGGCTAAAGAGAACAGAGTATCTGCAAGTGATCTTTTGGTGCTTAAACGAATACAAGAAAAAGTCTTAAAGGCATCATTTTAAAAAAAAAAGCAAATGATAGTTTTAACACAGTAATAAATGAAATAAATTAAGTATGTATTATTTATATGTTTTTATAAAATAAATTTAGGCTTTGCAATGAATAAAATACGTTTTATGTGAGCTTCCATTAATCTATTGTTTTCGTTAATCCAGCAATCCTCTGGTCTGATATCTGCCGGATTACCGAGATCTACTGTAATGACATTATTTTAATAGTCAAAAACTTAATATTTGTTAATATTCATAAAGACACGTAAAATATTTAATTTATTTTCTCACTTAGATATACTTCCATCTATTATTATAACCTTTTTATAATTACTGTACAAAGTTAATTTTGAATTAATCAATATTTATATGGTATGATTTATGTACCTACAATATACATACATTAAACACATATGCGTGTCCAGAAAATCAATTTTTTACAACATTTATTCAGTTATTATAATAACTCAAGAATTTTACAATTTTGAACTTTGCCGGTAAAATTTATATTATAATATCTAATGAAATGGTTGACAAGACATAATTTATAACAAAACATAAAAGAACGAATTACACCAGCATAACGTGTACGAAAATAATAATATTATTTTAAACGATTGTGCATTTATACAATATAACACAGACAAAAATGAATTTGAAAGACTTACGACAACAATATTATTGGTTATTATCTGGTTTAATTTTTATCATTGATAAAAATCTTGAACAACTATAAATATTAGAGACTATTTTTATATCATTGTATGTTAAACATTTAACATAAATTCTATTTTTAGTAATTATTTTTTTTACAGTTGCAGGAAAACAACAAAACATACTTACTAGCAAAAATTGTATATTTCGTTAAAAAAACAACTATTATTATAATCTCGTAATAATTAAAAATAAAACTCAATACAGTGATTTCAACGCACTCGCGACTTATCACTTGCATCACTAACCTCAGCTCTAATCTGCAGTGTCATTTTATTATTTTAAATTTTACAACAACATTAACATTTTCACACTTGTAAAACTTGATTTACTTAATCCAAAAATTAAAAAAAATAAAATAAAATAAAAACAAATCATATTAAAATACATAACTGTAAACTCGATAGTTCTCATACCGCCAACTTTAACTGAATACCCTTTACCAAATTATCGAAGGAATACCCACAGTGAAAACGTAACACTTCAACAAATGTATTAAAAGTCAAAATAATTTTTAAGATACATAAAAAAGTTTAAACGTGATACAGTACTGTAACCTAATAACCAATGATAACAAATAAAGTATTAGCTAAGTAATCTAGCACTAATGTATAAATTCACGTTAATTGAAATAATACTTAAATTTCGTTCTTGTCTGTGTATCATATTCAACTCTTATTCAATTTTTATGTAAAAAATTACAAAAAATTAATTTGAAATTCTAAATTTAGTTTAAATAATACTTGACTTTGAAATGTTTGCAATTTTGTTTCCCCAAATCATAGTTCTCAACCTAACATAATATTTATTAGCAATTACATTATAATTGACTATGTATCGTACAAAGTAACACTTATAAAATCAATTTATAACTTTTAAATTATATTATACGAATGCATTTTTTAAATCAAAAAGCTTTGTTATCAAAATCAAAAAATAATTAATTAATATGTATAAATCACATATTACATTGTATCGTTTACATTTGAATGCACTTACATATATTAATCGAACACAGATTATATTATATAGGTTTGTTTATAAATTAAAGTTTTGGGAATTTTCGCAAATTAACCAAAGGAATTCGCTAAAACTGGAAGGGAAATTGTAAAGTATCTTAGGGAGATTTTCGGATAAAACAAGCTTAATCAAAATGATTTTGAGAGTACAATGATTTATCATTGTTTTCGCGTTCAAAATAACAATGCCCAACACTCGGTTCGAGAACCTACTATATGTATTTTTATTTTTTATTAAATTTATTATTATTATTATTATTATTAAAATCTCTACTATAACTTATTAGTCATCACTAATACGTTTACGAATAATAAATCTTATACTATAGATACTATGACTAAATGTTTGATATTAAACTAATATGGTTCTATCATCAATATTTTCAAAAAAAACATTTTTAACCAAACGGTCTGTTAACATAATTCTCAGCATATGCATATTTAACTTACTGAAATTATCGTATTCTTGGAGAAAATCCGAGCAAAGTACATTGTACACAAACATGTCTCTGCGATTTCTGAAAAACTTTTTTTAATTAACCCAAAAATATATCTATGTTACATTTCTAACTAATTTATAATATTACTCAAAATATTTCGATCATTATTTCTATAATATAAATGTATTTAAATTGCATTATGTATTTCTTTTATTTTAATTGTATATAGGCAAGTAATAACCAAGTGGAGAATTATCCTGTGTTGGTCAACCTTGAAGGCCCTCTATATTCAAAAGCAATAGGCATTCGATTTAAGGTATTTAATAATCTTGCATGTAAAGTTTTCATATATTTTAATTACGTTTGTATTTTAGTGTACATTTTAGAATTATCACATAATATTTTTAATCAATTAATTACACATTATTTAACGTTCAAAGAATATATGTGTAACTTATCCAAATGTTGCATATGAATATAATGAAAAAAACATTTTATTATACTTTAATATGTATGAAAAGTATTTTATTATCTGAATAAATTTTCATGAAATGAGCACTAAAAATTAATTAACAATATGAAACAATCATCTTCATTTAAATAACCATATCGTCCTTTGTCAATAAGTGAAAACATAAATTATTAATTGAATATTCAAATCAATATTATAAACAATACTCATTTGAAAATATAATCAATAGAGTACACCATTGCTTGAAATTTAATATATTTACACCGTTGTAAACAAATATTATAAAAATAAATATTGTTTATAAATTATAAAAAAATTATATATACTCAGTATATATATAAATATATCTTGATGTTCAAATTCCTAATTTTTACCGATTGATGTTGGTTAGTTCTATGATATTCAAAATTATACGATAAAACTTAAAATAATTAGTTTTTAAAAAATAGTTCGGTCTTTTACAAACGAGACAACATGAATCTTAAGATACACAGCCAATGTTAGTAAATGTCCAAAAACTAAAATTAATATTACTGTAGTTTTTTTTCTTTTAATGTTGAATGATGTTTATTTATGAAAAACTATTACATATTAATTACTATATTACATTTAATTTATTATTATTTATTAGTGCATGCTTCGCTGCCATGATGACACCTAGAATAAAATAAAACTTGTTTGAATCGACATTTGCATCATTTCATAATACATTTGTTTAAGTAATTGCATCTTATGTATTTTTGTTCGCTAGATAAAAAAATCTGGGAAACCGCTTGCCGAATATCTTTTTCATTTTCCGGAATTATTGCCAAAATTCGGACATTTACTTAAGTAAATCCTAAGTTAATAACACCGTATATATTTGTAGTTAATTTTTATAGATTTTTTTAGTTAATATAATTTTTTATTAGAATACTTTTGATCTTGAGCGAAGTTCATCGGAGATGTATTAGTTTTACAGCGCTGCAGTGTTTATTTTTGTTTTCTACACTACGTACAATATAGACGTAAACGTAATTAAGTTTTTGTAAATGGTTCACATAGTTCAAAAAATTATTGTTTTTTTTTTTAAACACACAATTATAAAAATTATATTTCAAATTTTAAAAACCTAGAATTAAAAAACGAACTATAAACCTAATCATACACATTTCTAGTTATCTTTTATTTTATTTTTTAAAATGTGAAAATTTGCGTGAATAATTATTTAATATATAAATATTAAATGTTTTTAGTTTGAACTACAACGAATATTTTTAAATTAACTACGATTATATATTTTTCCATTTTTATTAATAAAAATAATATTGTAGAACACAATTATGGATTTTGATGCTACATGGTTAAAAATTAATGGATGTATTTATCTATAGATATAATACTATTTAAAAATATTTGATAAATAAAATATTTACGACCCAAGGTATAAAATATAAATAATAACGAGGACAAAATGTAAAAATGATTAAATAAAACCAAAATACATTTTTTACTTTCATTAATGCATTTAAAAGTTGAAATAGCTAAAATACAAACCAAAACATTAACTTAAATATTTAATGACTAGCATAGTGTTTTATTCACATTGTAAGATAATACCTGTGGTTGATAATAATTTTAGAACTTTTTTTACGTGCTATCCAATGACTAAAAATATTAGAAATCTGTAGTAAGCGAGATCCTCCCAGAATCATTTTTTGAATGCAATTATTCATCATTACTTTCAAATTTTAAGCAAACTACATTCATTGAATTATAATTATAAAATGTCCATTCAATAATAGTAGTCCATCCCATCCGAATTTCACAGAAGTTTGACTTATTTGTTATTTTTATACATTCAATTTAATTATAATTTATCGTTATTAACTACTGGGTTTTAGTTTCAATATACATCGTTACTTTTTAAATATTCAGGTTTAAAAAATAAAATTATATGATATAAATAATACGTTAACAGTGTCTATTATCTAAATATGTTTAAAAATTAGAATATTTTATGGCTATTTTTTAAGGTGGAACTTTATATGTTCCTAAATATGTAACTACCCATATTTCTAAAGATTAAATAGAGTTTATATTACTTAATGCATACTAGTTATTCAACTGCTACTCCTTAACTAAACTCCTCGATGTCTATAAAATTTAATGAGTAAACTATAAAGTCATGTAGTTAAACAGTTTGAACATTGATCTTGCTTTGATAATTCAAAACAATGTCAAATAAACACATATAAAATTAATATTGTAAGTAATGTCTCTCTAATGATAATTCACTATTACGCTCCATCAACACGCGGACACATTATAACTATATTAAATAAAAGATGGAGCAAGTTGTGTAGTCACTTATCAAAATGAGCTGAAAACTTGGAAAATAATGTATTCAGTTCCTACCGTAGTTCTAGAAACTTTCTATAAATAATATACCGTTTCTTTATGCTCAAATGTGACCTAAATTTATACAACTTCAACAAAATATTTTTAAACGTTAGTGTTTCCATCGTTTACTGTGAAACAGAATAAAACTTCAAACACATTAAGAAGCAATACTTAATACATATAACATGAATGTTTAATAGCATTATTTTACAATGAAGCTCATTTAATATGTAGATACAATAAGTATTGTAACACTACTGTATACATATATATAACTTCATGCTCGTATTATACACTTGTCGTAATGTATTGCATGCATATAATATATAATATAACTTAAATAATTCATAAAATATCAAAGTTAAGAATATTATTAAGTTATATATAAATATACACTATAGTATTTTTAATTAAAAAGTAAAATACGAGGCTTTTAAAGAAACATAAAAGATAAATGAATAAATTTTGGTTGTATTGTCACACCCTTGCTTATTTAAGATATAAAAAAGTTAGCGAGCTGCGATTGCTGTGGATATCGGTTCAACTAGTTGGAAAACGCTTAGATAAAGATTTTAGAACTGTATTATATTTTTAATTACTAAACAATGATAAATTATTCGAAAAATGATTATAAGTAAAACTTTTAGGTTATTATAATTAGTGATAATAACTTAAATAATTAATTTTAATTAGTAATGTATTCAATTTTCAACTTTTAAATATAAAAAATTGTGTTATCAGAATATTATATGAAATGTTCATGTCTTCAAACGTAAAATTGAAAATTTTATTACTTTTGAAACAAGTAATGAGAAAATGTTTAAATTTTCAAAGCGCTATATTTAAGCCAAAACTGATATTGCTTATGTATATTATTACAATCAATAACTGGTTGTTCAAGTGTTTTGATATAGTATTTTTCGAATTGTAACAAGAAACGGAATTCGGTTTAATGAAAATCATGTGTTGATAATTTTATCGGTCACTTCTAAATTTTTTGGCAGTTTTTCGTTGAGTTTATAGAAATTATAAAGAAGATCGAAATCAATACCAATTACATAAAATTTGCTACCGGAACGTAATCCATGTCAAGATAATCTGAGAATTCCTTCTACACGAAAAAGTGTTCACAAACAAAATAAAAAGAACAAATCATTGTAATAACAATACATCTTTGCTCAGAACCTAAAAATCAGCAATATAAATTGCATAATATATTTTTTTCATGTTTAATAATTTGATAACAAATCGATTTACTCTAATATATTAAAATATAGTAACCAATATTCGTATAGTACTATATGAATATTTAATTTGTCATGCTAAATACACAGAATGTAGAAGATAAGCAATGAAAAAAAAAATCAGATCCCCTTTGTAAATAAAATCATTTATGTTAGGTCAATTAGACGATTTGATTGAAATGAAAAGTTCATAATTTTTCTCTTTGATGCGTGAACTTGTTTTTTTTAGTAAAAGCAAATGTGTTTTAAACTTTCTATCTTTTTAAATTTTCCGGAGTTTTTCAATCATGGTTTCAAAACTAGATGGTTACAACATTTTACAAATCACTTTTATTAAATATCGATATGACATTATATGAAATAATTTATTATATATTGTAGTAATTATTTTTCTATAATATGAATTATTTTATTATATCAATTTATTCAGGTAGAAAAGGATCATTTTCAAGGACCCAACAAAGAACTCGATTTAACTTGTGAAGCTAGTCTTTTACAAGGACAACTGAAATGGCGAAAAATGATTGTTATTCAATCACTCACAGAATCATATATGAAGAATATGTTTCTAGAAAAGTATAGAAACAACATAAACCCAACGAAACCCAGTAAATATTTTAATTTATATTTAATACTATTCATACAGAATATTAATTGGATTTTGTTAATAGTGAAACAACTCTCTACTCTGATGGCTCTATTTGTCATATCATTTACACGTATGATCGTACACAAAACGTGACAGAAAAACTACCTTTATTGTATTTGTATATAAAATATAAAAATATAAAACGTGTACATTAAAGTTGTTTTTTTCACATATCGGAAAAATGTAACGTCAAAAATATAATACATCAATTTTTATTTTGAATATTATTTGAAAACGTTTAAAAATACAAATTCAATCAAACCTTTTTCTTTTTTTAAACTAAATATGTCATAATGACTACTGTCAACTAATTGACAATTTTGTCAACCTTTGACAACTTTATGATATTATGTCAAATGAACAGTCCAGTGCATAAACGTCCGGAGTAATACATTCACATTGATCGATTGTTTTATTTTTATTTTCCAGCATACTGTTCATAAAATTTTATATATAAATCTAAAAAAAAATAACGGTTTATAGGATATTTTTTTTAACGATGAGCCAACGATTATCGATCAAAATTTAAACAAATATTATTTGATGTTTTTTTTTTATTCATTATTAAATCATTTCAGGAATATTACTATTTTCAAAATTATATCATCACTCCTTAAATAAATAATATAAGCTATTGATTTCTAAATAGCAACTTAAATGTATTTCTACACTACAATATAAAACCAAAATCAATACATAAAAATAGTTTTTCATTTTTTATTTTTCAATCATGGGAGTCGCTTTTGCGTAGTTCAGCGGGAAAGCTAACACCCGTATTTTCTATACAATTTACAATAATAAATATATATATAACATATATTAGATAATGATCTTATTAAATTATACTTTTCTGTATTAAAATATATATTTAACTACTGAGCTGAAAATTGTTTGATAAAGCATCCCCAAGTGAGTATACATTCAATATCTACTACAGTACCTCTCCACCTCACCGTGTCCTAAATTTAAACGATTATCACTCAAAAAATGTATATCAGATTTTAAAAATCAACATGTGTAAATTTGCATACAAATATATTAAAATATTAAAATTATGAAAATGTATAGAATGGGATGTGCAAAAAAATTCAAAAAAAATATCACAAAAATAATTTACTTATGTTTACCATAATATAGCCTAGCTCGTGATAAAAGAAAGCATCATGTATATATTCAGTTCATTAACGGTAATGTACCTATATCATATAATAATGAATGACTTACAAATAAATGTACATATTACAATAGCTAAATAACGTAAAAAAGTGTGACGGTCATAATGAGAAGTCTCTATGTCTGTTAAGTATTACTAAAATTTTACTAACACGAAATATAGCATTATGTATAAATAAATAAATGTATAATACTTATACCAATATATTTATAATAATAACAATAATACTAAACGGATTTTCAATTTATGAAATTAATTACACAATGACATTATTTACATATCTATTTCACAAGATTATTTAAGTAGTATTTTGTTAACCTGCACATCATTAGAATAAATATGCTTTATGCATATGAAAAAACTATTAATTCGATACAAATTACATTCATTTTTGAAGTATTATATTACTTATATATTTATACAGAAATTTACTCAAATAGTATTTAAAATATCTTTATAGTGTCAATTGCATTTGATATTATGTGTATACCTCGTAACTGCATGACATGGTATGATAATTCATAAATGTATGTATTCATGAGTTCAGATTAATTGAATGATTTGGATTATTTGAATTTTCAAATTTGTATCACTTAAAATTCTATGTTATTATGACCATCGACCATATACATAATTTAAGTAAAAGTACTTAAAAATTACATATTGTGAATATAGATAAATAGATTTTAGGCATATGTATAATAAATAAAAAAAAACATTAGTAATATTTTTATGTTAGAAAATCTTCTTACTTCGTCATAAATCTGCAATAACGGAACTATTTATTATGAATCAACACACTAAAAAACGATTTAGAACGAATTTCGATTTACGCAAAATATGAAGATTTTCTAAAAAAACTATTGGAAAATGTATATTTAACAAAATCAAAATTTCACCTACGTTAAATTTTCAATTTAATGTTGAGACAACATGAGAACTATTATTGGTCATTTTTTTACTATCCCGAAAATTTGAGAAAGAAAATACCTTATTGTAAAACGAATAAACGAATAATATTTTTCAACTCTAATAAAGTACAATTTAAAAAATTTCAAATGTAATTCAATTTACAAAATATTATCATGGAGACAAAAAATAAAATAAAATTTAACAAAAAATTATTTATTATCATAAACCCATCTTAACCCATATTTATCTTAATCTTATTATAAACTCATATATTATTATCCCGTTAAAATAAAATAGTGAATATTAATGACAAAAATCGTTATTAAATTTAAATCGAACATATATATGTTTATTTATAAACTTTATTGCTTTCAAAAATATTTAGTTTAAAATTTTAAAATTGTTTTTTAATTAAAATAGTAATAATCATTTATCAATTAAATATAATCAATCTTACTCAAAATAACGGTCGATCAAAATATGAAACCTAAATACACTTTTTACTTTTATATACACCTATAAAAGTTGAAGTAACTAAGACACAAACCAAAACATTAACTAAAATGTTTAAGGACTAAAATAGCGTTTTTTTTTAATTTTTTTTCAACAATTTTAAAAACAGTTTTTCTTTTTTTTCACGCGCTATCCAATGTACGGTCAACCAATTCTTGGGTTTCGTCATTGCGAATGAAAAAAACCCCTTTTAAACTTTTTTCATACTCCAACCCTCCTTAACTTTTCCTTATAATCATCGTCAGTTGCCAAGCGCTATAATTCAGTCGAGATGACAAAAACAACGGTCCAAATCGCATTAAATCATTTCTAACGAGCAACCGAGAATATCCTGTTTTAATGGAAATGGAGGAGAGGAAAAATCCTATAGTTGGTTGATCGGCTCAGAATTCAAAGCAGCCGCAATTATTTTATTTAGTTGTAATGATATTATTTTAGAAACGAGTTTTACACGCTCGATTTGTTTATTTTCATACTCGTCTCTGTGAATAATGTGCAAATCATCCAAAATATATTAAGTACAAACTTAATTTATACGATTATAACAGTAGGTATTACTAGAGAATCAAATATTAATTTATACTTAAAATTTAAATATCTAGTTGCTCAATAAATACAATGTCACTTATGAAAATAGAATAAATAGTTATTATTTATGTAGAATAACAATATATCCCACCATGATCGGACAAGACACCCGAGTTCATTTACGCAGTGGCATAATTAAAAATTTTCTGGAGTAGAATATAATTTGTATGTATTCACATTGATGTGGGAGAAGAGCACCCACGGTTTTCTATGAGTTTTCTGAATTGTAAATAAATTAACTTTAAAAGATAATAAAATAATAATTAAATTCTTAGTATTTTATATTTATAAATCATGCTACAAAATCTATCTTTCTTGGTTTTTTGACAAAATGTTCATATTATCTTTTAGATTTAATTTGATATTTGATACATTCAAGCATTCCTATTTATTTAATAATAGGTTCATTATTAAACTGAACTGTATAATTATTAACAACCTATATAATAATTTAATATTTCAAAGACAAATGTTTATTAAAAATATATATACATTTACACATCCGAAAAAAGAAATAATAGCATACCAGTAAAATCCATAACTAATTTCAATAAATTCAGAAAATTATTTATTATTTTTACTATAAATTGGTCTGAATTTCATTCTTCATTGTCTATAGATAGTGTAAAACTTCTTTTTTTTCTAAAAAAAAAAGAATGAATGAATGAAATTTGGCGGTCTTTTTATATTTAATTTTAAATACATTACATCATAATTTTATTCATTTACAAATTACTAGCCACGACGGGTGAAATTCATTTGAGTGAATAAAAAAAAATACTAAATCGTTTGGACGATAAATTAACAGATTATTTGAGTGAATTTGCATCCAGCGTTAATGAAAGATCACAATAGAGTTGTACTCGTAACTACAAAAAATAAAATAAAATAAATTATAAGATACATATATATATATATATTATTTTTATTATTATTTATCATAAATATTTGACTTTCGAATAATTTTACCAAGGTTAGTGAATTTTTGGGAATTATTTGCTGTGATAATAATTTTACCACGTACATACTAAATTATATAATTACATTATTTAGTCTATATTTCGATGTTGTTGAGACAATACATCAATTTTAAACGTTTACACACCATTTGTATTAAAATGAATTTATGTATTGAAGCTAAATTTGATTCTATTAGAAATAACGAATGTATAGTTATCGAAGGTCATAAATTTTGTAGTTTAAATAAAAAAATATAGACCTAGTATTTTAATATCACCTAATAAGTCAAATATTTTCAAATTTAATAATCAATCTCACAATTATAACGTCTCTACTCTAAGAGCATTAGTATTGGATGAAATAAAAAATAGTGCTAAAGGTAAATCAAATATAGAGTTAATCGTTAAACTAGGTAATGTAATACGTTCATCTTCACTCTTATAATCTAAAGACAAAATTTAATGTTCAGAGTTTTCATCAACTAGATAGCATATGTATAGTATTAGGAAAAAACCATTTTCCAACTCTACCATTAACTGTATAAGAAATATAATAACCTTTATAGTATTGAATAAAATATAGATATATATGATGAACAATTTTCTAACGCAATTGTTGAAAAAGTAATTATAATTTTCTGTAATTTACGAATGCACATTTTCTTATTTAACGATGCATTTTATTCAATTGTATACACTATATACGTACAAGTAAACATTTTACGTACCGATTGCATAACGTTTTTCATTTAAAACTACTCGGCAGTATGAAGTAATGTAGCATGAGATTATTTGTTTGTCTTAAATAAGTAAATAAAATATTAAATGTTACTGTATTTTATTCAGATTTTGGAGATTGTTGTCACTCATAAACATGTCATTAAATTATTTTCGACATGCCAAATTATTTGTTGTTTTTTTTATCTTACACAATTGATATAGAAAAATAAAGTAAAATTTGATTATACTTTAACGTTAGTTTGACAACAATTTAAAAATTGACAATTGGTTAAAATATTTTTTTGATTTACAGCTATTACTTTCCATCCAAATTGGCGATGTATTTATTGTGTTAGTTTCAATTTGCTCGACCAACATTTCCGATTTTTCAAACTATGTACTGAATATTTATATAATAGAAGATTCAATATTTCCACCTTTACTATGTACAAAAAAAACCGACATACTCGTACTACACATGAGCCTGAATCATTTCATAGTAATTTTAACTTTCAGCTACAATTTACAGACTAAATATTTATCAAGTTATCCATGTTTTACATGAAATTAAAATTACAAGTAAAATTGAAATCAACTTCATTAATAAAAACATCATCAATAAATATGATTACGTAAAGGTATAATAGAAGCTCAAAATTACAATTACAATCTTGGAACGATTTTCTAATGGTGAACTAACAGTTTTAAAATACATTGAGAAAATGGATATAAAATACCAAATATAACCAATAAAAATGTTTGGTTAATTAACAGAAAATTAAAAACTGAATTATCAGCATATGACGTAATAGTCGGTGAAATAATACCAAGGCAAAATAAAAATACAAAAAAAAAAAGAAACATTTTTAAATTTACCAATTTTATTTAACTGAAAGTCCTAAGTTTTTGAAAAATATGTGAAGTAAAAATGTTTCTTTACACAACTGTAATAAAAAAAATCTCGCCCAAACAATACGTATAAATTGTATTAATAAACAAAAATGTTTTCCATCTCTGACCAATAAAAATTTTAAATGTCTTATTAGTCATATATATGTTGGTTAGTGACAAGCATATGTGTTTAAAATCATTTAGCGTTCGAAACTAATTTGTTTATTTCATAACGCCGTTTATTCGTCAGTCTTGAAGGTGTTTTATTGTGTGTGACGTAATATATTACATGCCGAGCTCGGTGGACTCCGCTCCCTGTTGTCGGGTGGGTGCGGGGACCGTATCGGTCCGATTGTTTATTTTTGTAACGAATGTCGTTTAATAATTCTATTTCTAATATTTAAATTGTCGACAGTCCAACCGTAACCGCTGTCACGATTCGGTTTGTGTCTCTCGCGATCCGTCAATTTTCGTTTGACTAATTATTATTTTACATTTAACCTTTATTAAATGTGTTACAACAAAAACATGGAGTAGTTTTTCTTTTCCGGTCCCCGCGGCGAATCTGCCGACGGGCAAGATGTTTGGACACGCATTGATGCAACCGCATCAATGTGGGTAACTATAAGCTTATATATCCGTATCTAGATGTAGAGTATGACTTGGCTAAACTGACCGTTCCTTATTTATTTATTTATTTTCTTTTATTTCCTATTTTTTGTTTTTTATTTATTTACTTTTTTATTCGTAATTTTCCATAGACCAGAACCCCGTATCGCATGTAGGATTCTGGTCTGTGTATCAGAGCGAGCGTACTTCATTGGCGCAAAAGATGAAAATCCTCGTGACTCGGACCCCCGGGTCTCGGCACGGGGTTGGCGACCCGCGTTGGTAGTTCGTGGTCGGCCACATGACGTTCGTCTGACGAGGTATAGTCGGCGAACAGTCACATGTGATTTTAAATTTTTTTTGGATTTTCATTTTATTTATTATTATTTATTTTTTTTATTTTACTCACAATATTTTTAAATATGTTTACAGTATGAGTAAATAAAATAACATTATAAATACGAGAAAGTTCGTTGTTATTAGGAAGTCACTCAACCGTGCCACCCATATGCTTTCTATTTGTTTCATTTTTATTTTTTTAAGGCGCCTACACAATTTTTTTTTCAGTATAAATATTTAATACATCTAAAAAGTAATATTAATACATTAAGGTGTTTTTGGTGTGCTGTATACATATTGAGATATGGGAAAGAGTCACAAACAGTCAACCAATAACCGAAATCTAAATGGCTGACATATTCGATTGAAAAGCAAAATATGCCAATAAATATCTGTGTGTATTAATATTTAACCAATCATTGTTTTGTCAGTACCTTTGTTAACATTTTTACCATTTTAAAATCAATAGCTCAATTATTCGAACAGTGAAAACTATAGAGGAATATCACTCCTAATTTAGCTTATAAAGTGTTTGTAAAAATATTGCTGAACCTGTAAATACCATACATAGAGGAAAATCTAAGCGAGTACCAATGTGGTCCAAAAAAAGGTAAACAATTGAACAGATCTCGGTCATAGACCAAACAAAAAAAAAAGTGTATGACTATCGTAAGAACATTTGGAAACTATTTGTTGATTTCAAAAAGACCTATAATAGTATACATCAAGAAAGTTTCTATAATATAATAGAATAGTTTGGAATTCCAAAGAAGTTAGTGACGCTGACAAAAATGTATGCATAGTACCAAATAAAGTTTAAACACACAATATTGGAAGCGTTTGAAGTAAAAACAGGCCTAAAGCAAAGGGTATACTTTTCACAATAATAATACATTATTTTAATTAATATAGCATTAAACAAAGCAATCAGATAAATGCAAATAGAAATAACAAAATTAGTGGTTGGTCAACACCATTTAAAAGTACTGGCTGTGCAGACGATTTAAATATTTTATGAAATACTGTTGGTAAAATAGGATTAAAAATCATTATTGAAAAATTCAAAATGAAGAAATTGTTAAATAATGGAGATAACATGGAGAGGCATGTAAGCTTTAATGCTGGAGCAACAGGACAACAGGACAAAATCGTGGAGAAAAAAAAAATCATCAGTCATTTTCACAAAAGGACAAAAGATTCAAAGGCTTAGACACGTGCTGTGAAGAAGCTAAGATGATGAAGATAAAGCAGTAATAGAAACAATAAAGAAATTCGATTAAAATTATGTTAGATCGAAAGCACATTTGACGCGTATGATAAATCTTCACAAATTTTACGAAAAGTAGCATGTAATATATGTGTGTGAATATGGATTCCTGACATTAATATATTGACCTCGGACTTTTTTAAATATTTTGCAATTAATTTGCTATAATTTGCTCTACAGTTTTTAAAATTTGCGTACCCACGGTTTTCCGCTAAAATATATTTTTCCCTTTGGAAAACTATGTTTTTAGTTTTATTCTTGATTTTCAATAACGTGTATGAAGTTATGTTACGTTAGTAAATATGTTAATTTTATAAATCAAGAGTAAGTATAAGAACATATAATCGTTTAAACATTATACAATACACAGTATTTTGTTTCATGATAAATAAAGTTCATTCGTGAAACCACTTGGTAAGATTAAATAAATACAAATATGTTTTTATATTTAAAAATAATATTCAATGTTAAGCTGGAAATCATCAATAATATCACACAAATAATAATAACCGAATTAATAATCCAAAAATGATATAAAATTCGAATTGAAAGTATTTAAATTTGAGTACTTTAATATGTTATATGAACTATGTGTTATAAGAAAACAATATCTAACAGTAATAAAAAAATACATTTACTACAAATTCACTGCTCTAAATCCTAGTAATGAGTATTATATGTTGTATGCAACATTTCTCCTGAACAGTGACCATGAAATGAGAACTTTTTTAGACTTTTACACATTTCCTATTATAATGCAATATTATATTTTATATATAATATAATTATTTATATAATAATATATATATATATATATATATATAAAGTATACATAATAGTTATAACATATCAGTAATATTTTACATTTTTTTGGTGTTACGTTTGTGAAAGAATTTTTAAAAATAATTAAAAATACGTCAACCGATAAACCTAACCTAACGCGACTTCGCTAATTAATTGTTATGGAATGCCGGCTGGGCCAACTTTTGTAAAATCCCGTTCTTTTTATTCTGGATGCCCATCCATATACGTTGTACACGACCACGTGAATTATAAATATTTGTACTTTTTTTTTGTGATTTTTTTTTTGCCAAAATCCCACTGATGGAGTAGATTCATAAGGGATTTCTTCCAGCGATGCAATACAACTGGTGAGATGGGTAGATGATTATTTCACTTCCTAACCACGTGTATAATCGGGTATGTGTATGTTTATTTTTTTATTTTACCTTAACCATTAATTCAATAATTTAATTTGTTTAGATTTTATTTTTGTTAATTGATTTTTTTTTATAGTGAGTTTTATACCACAATAATAAATTTGATATGGTAAAGCCCTAAGAGGAAAAATCAAAACATGGTGTTTATTTTAGTTAAGAAATCCTAGATCTCTTTCGCCAGTATGGTATTTTACGGATTTAGATTGGCGACTCAGCAGAAAGCGTGGCGTCAGTAACCGTAGAATTACAAATGGTTGGTGTGTAGTTTCAAAAAAAAAATATATATATATAAATTAAAAAAAAAATTAAACTTCAAATTTGGAGTTTTGATCAGTTTTATTGATACATTTTAGAAAAAGGAAGTAAATCGTTATTTGAGTTCATTTTCACTATATTTAGTAGTTAAATGAGTATTATGATTCATTGCTTTTGAAATAAAAATTTTTATATAAAAAATTTCGCGTACATTGCGAAATTGAACGTATTAGTTTAGTCCCTCAATTTAACAATTGTACCAAAATATTAAATATTTTTCAAAATTTTACATTTGTAATCAATTTATTTCATCACATATAGTTATAGGTAATTTGTATTATACTGACTGTATCCTATTTTTATTAAATATAACTTATAGAGATATAGTATAAAGAGTATTATTGTTATAAAATACAAATGTTTGCACAATTTTAATAATTATTACAAAACTATTTAAATGTTCATTGATTTTTATTTGTATTTTCTCTATAGTATATATATGTATATTGAATTTATATGGTACCGAATAACAATAGTCTTCCTTATGCGCAAGGGCGTCCCTATTCTTATAATACAAGCACGTGTGCGTCCTATATCCCCCGTAAAGACCTTAAATTCTGGTGAATGCGAGAGTCGAGAGAATCCACCGAAAATGAATTATTTTTAGATTTTTTGATATTTGTTTAACAAGAAGAGTCTTTACCTAGTATCAATCCAAAACACATTTTAAATACGACTTAGAGTATTTTGGTACTGTAGTATTATTTTTATGAAAATGCTTTTTGAATAATCTGGTTCACAATATATATACTCACTTCCCAGTAACGTACAAATTAAATGTGAGCACATCAACTAAGACACATTTTTTTCCTTAAAAATAGAGCAAGGACTTTCATGCATTTGCATGTTCTTTCTAGACAACTTTATCGTATGCTTAGTAAGTACACAATACATTTCACCACGTTCATGATCAAATACTTAAAGTTTTTAGTCCATATTTTTGCATATATCAACATTTTTGGGTTTAAACCGCATATTTTTGATTTTAAGGATATTTGATTATATGCATATATTAAGTTTTTAGTGCATATTTTAAGAGTTTATCGAAAATCAAGCACTTTGGTAAATATATTTTTGAATCAACAATTATTTAATATAAACTGTTAATTTGTCATAAAGACGATAGAGACCAATTTTTATCTTAATGGTCAGTGGGTAGATTAGATTACAATATACTTCATAAAATTTCAAATATTTTACTGGGAAAAACATCGAAATAGACAAATTAGGAGACTTGAATGCTAGTTAAATAAATGGTTTATTTTAAATATGTACCAATCACGTCAATTGACGTAGAGTGAAATTTTTGTCAATACGAGTATAAGAACCTACTGACAAATAATAACATTCTCTACTATTTGAAAATATCAAACAAATATTGATGATCCAGTACAATTCTGATTTAGGTAAGATAAATATTTAAGAATTTTTTTAAAATATCTCTTGTTTTATTAAGTACAGAATAATTTTGAATGAAGAATGAAATCTGTATTATTTTTTTTTTTTATAGGTACATAGACAATTGAATCAAGTAAAATAATTTAAATGTTTTAAATAACATTAAATAATGTATTCATTTAATATTATATAAAGAAAATATTTAAAGAGAAAAATATATTTTTTTAGAAATTGTAATGATTATATACATATACAGTCAAATCCGCTTAATTGGGACACTGCATAAAGGGGACAACCGCTTAATGGGGACAAATTGACATAGTCCCGAACAAATGTATTCATTAAAAGCAATTTAAATTCGTTTATCGGGGTAATCCATCGGTAATAAGGGACATAAATAAAAGTGTCTAATTAAATATTCTGACCTAAATTATCTACTTTCTTATTGAAACTGTAATTATCTAATCTTTATGGCTTTATTATATTTTATACACGTACGTATATGTACAATGTACAGAATTCTGATAATGTACATTGTATTTTATGTCAATCATTTCTTTATCTTTTAATATCACGATAAGAGTCAACTACAACATCGAAAAACTTTAGTTCACGATTTTTCGTCTCTGTGTATTAACGTATGTGTGTTTTTATTGATCCCAGTTTGTGTTAATACGTAACAATTATGTCTCGTAAAGATTTGACGTTGGTTGAAAAAATTTCTATACTGGATAAAATTAAGGCTCAACCTCATAATACTAGTTTTCGTAAGTTAGAGAAGTTAATAGTCACGTCTAAATCGGTACTAAGCCGATTGAAAAATAATGAAAAAGCTATTCGTGAACAATGGGAAAAAGTAAACGACAACAAAAGTGCATTAGTTATTAGTTTTACGATTTATTAGTTATTCGGTTAATCGGGACAGTCGGATAATGGGGACAAACAGGTTACCGCCTGATGTGTCCCAATTAAGCGGATTCGACTGTATATTTTTTTAACACATATTTAACTCCATATTTTTAATTTTCAGCGTATTAAAGTCCTTGCTTTACTAATAAAATACTTAGAACACCAACGACGAAGTAAACATTTTAAATGTGATTGCTAAACAATGTTCATACATTATTTATCAATCAATAATTAGTAACATTTTTATGTAAAATAGTGTATAGGATAAATAGTAATAATTTGCAATAGTTCAAAGGACGCACGTCAATCGCCAGTCAAACAAATCACACCACCCAATAACAAGGCCCAGAGCGGCTAATGAAAATGATGAATGAACTTTTACACTGTTATTACTATAAGCATTAGTTACTAATAAAACAAGAAATTTACAATGAATGATAAGCATTATATTATCAGCGAAATAGCAATGACTGCAATAGTAGTAGGGACTAAAAAATTTTGGTTTTATTGGTACTGGTTCTGGTTCTTATGAAAACAATTTATTGGTTCTGATTCGGTACACGTTACTTTTAAAAAAATATTTGGTTTCGATCCCGGTTCTTTCAGGTTCTGGTTCTTTCCAATTTCAAATTTATATTTACACCTACTTTTGAATTTAATTTAACTACAGTTATTTTAATTAAATGGTTAACAATAACATGAAAATATTGATCTCATACATATGTATGCATGTAATGCTAAAAATATGTTCAATGGGGCCCATTATCTTCTCAAAGAAAATGCACAAACATTTAATAATAAATAATGTATATGAATTCTTCCAGTTTATTAAAAAAAAAAAAATTAGTTTACTATTATTATTAATAATATATACATAAAAGAAAATAATGAATAATATTTTAATATTATACACAAAATGTTTGAAACCCAAATCACAAATATTATACACAATAACCGAGTATACGTATTTCGTTGTCATCATCGACGTAGTTGTCGAAATACGTATACGCGGTTATTGTGTATAATTTTTGTGATTTGGGTTTCAAACATTTTGTGTATAAAATAATCACAAGTTCTCTTATATATATTTTATTTTAATATTACTCGCAAATAGTAAGTTATTGTATTTCACGTTTAACCGTCATTGCTTTTTAATGTTGTAACAATGAAGACGTCTTCTTTAATTTTAGTTAGACAGTCAGTATTATCAGCCATTTACCTACAATAAAAGTACAAAATTAAAAACTATTGTAAGTGATTAATTAATAATTAATAATACGTACTTCTTTTTTCTTTATTCTCAAAACTTCCTATTTATCTGCACAATTAATTGATCCTCCAAATTATGTGCATTAGTAATACTTCTGTAAGGTGATAAAATGAATTTAAGACCAGAAAAAAGTCTCTCTACACTGAATTGTGTTCCAGGCACAGAAAATACTACAGTAGACAACTCATATACTCTCATACTCAAATCATACAACCCATATAGCTCTGGGTGAACATGTTCCATACTTTTCCAGAATTTTAATGTTCGTTTTGTTCAATATGGTAAGATTTTAAAAAAGAGTTTCTATCCTTGTGGAAATTATAAATTTTTGTGAACTGTACAAAATTTAATTAGATTGGTCACCGAGTTCTGGCAAATGTTGTGATTTCAAAAATTCTTCCATTTCATCATTTGAGTTCAAATTATCGGAAATTTCTAACAAATTATCTGAATTTTTATCATAAATAAAAACTGTTGATTCATTTTCTTTTTCAAGCATTTTAATATGGATCCATTATTTAATTAAATGATTTATTACTATTATAGATTATAATTATGATTATTCTTCTATCTATTATTTTATATCGAGGATCCAAAAATATTGCAGAAATTAATACTCTTTAGTTATTCATTATGTATAACTCTCAATTCTTCATACATTGCAATACTTTTTGTGTAAAAGGTGCAGTTATTTTTTTAGTTTGGATTTTACAACTAATCCACGCACTGTAAAAATCAGTTAAAGTTAATTTTCATTTTGTAATTTTTTTGTACAAATTTTAATTGGTAAAAGAAATAGTTTCTGTTTGCTTACAATCAAAATTATTTAAACAAAATTTTCTCAATTTTGAATCATTTGCTAACATGTCTTGAATAAAAGATTTTAAATAATTGATTTGTTCTAACATATCAACAGTGGAATGTTAACGTTTTTAACAATCAAGTATTGGCATATTTAGATTTTCTTTTTTTATCATATATAAATAGGTTTGATTTCTCAACATACGAACTAAACATCTCACATTGTCTAATAATTTTGTAATACTTGGGTCTTTCAAACTATCAATCACAGTTAACTGAAGTGTATGTGCAACACAGTGCATTCCTTTAAACGAAAAAAAGTAATTATAATTCATTTGTTTACAAATGTAACACTATTTGGATAAATAAGACACAACAAAACACCATTTTGACACCACTGGTCAGACACTAGCAAGATACAGCCCCAACACCAAATTCTAATTCACAATTTCTACTCAGGTAGGTAATATATATATATACAGTGGCCAAAGTAGCTCAAAAAAAGTGAAGGGACGTATACATTTTTATTCTGAAGTCTAAAGATTTTGTGTTTGAGTTCGATTTAGTTAACCAATTTAATAAAGACATGTTTAATAATACTGTAACTTTAAGTAAGTAAAACTGTAACTTTAAGTAAGTAAAACTGTACAAGTAGCAAATAATTAATCATATTATGCATGGTACACTTAATATTTGTAATATCCTCGTAAGTAAATCACTAATAACTACCTATTTAATATCTTGATTAATTAAATACTAATAAAAGTAAGAAAATGCATTAATAAACATACTAAAAATAATGAAAGAAAAAAATAATTATCAGAACTATTCATAAATGATAAGTCATAAAGTCATAAATTGTATATTTATTTATTTATTATATTCGTATTTACATTTTCTTATCAACTGAAATATATAAGAAATGTGTTTAGGTTTATTAAATTTAAGCGTCAAGTGGTTTAATTTAGATGAGATAAAATCACTTGTTCATATCAAAAAATAAATAAATAAATAAATAAATAAGAAACATCATTGTATTTTTATAAAACCAATTAAATAAACATTATAAAAAAAGTAGTATAAAAAAAAGTGACAAAATAAGTGAAAGGATGAAAAAAGTAGATTATAATAAGTGAAGAGATGCATCCCCAGTATCCCCCCCCTACTTCGACCTCTGTATATATATATATATTATTAACTAAATTACCAGTAAATATTACAATATTTCCAATCCTTAGAATTTCCACATCAGAAACAATTTCTCCACATTCATTATTTTCTTTTTCAATATTCACATTGTCAGCTTTCTGATCAGCATTTAGTAATTCATCAATTTTTTCTTCATTAACTATGGTTTGGCTGGAGTACAGATAACTACAAAATAAATTTAAATATTTACATAAGAGGTAATTTATAATAAAATATATAAGAGAACTTGTGATTATTTTATACACAAATGTAATGTATAGTTATTATTCTACAATGACATAAACCCAGAATAGACAATTAAAGTAACTAGAGGTTTTTGAAATTTAAAATGATTATGGGTCAAAATTGTTTTCTATTAGTATTTAAAACCAATTAAATTAATATATTTTATTTACTTAATATCGAGGGGATTAGATATATCCATGCGGTCAAGTAAATTCGAATTTTCTTGCAGATCCTTGTAAAAATCATTTGTGTATATATATAATACACCATCGAATCTGAAATAATAATCATGAATATGTACTAATACTTATACATATAATAAAATAATATACCTGTACCTGTATACATGAGATTAATATTATCCATATAATATTATTTCATTGTAAAATAATGATAGTCATACATTAACGTTTATGAAATGTCCAAAACAGCAATACCAATCAAATTTAATAACCTTATTATGTAGTGAGGCTACTAACAAATTTTCATTATACATTGTACAGTGTTTGAATGTCGCACGATTTATACATTTTCGTATTGTTTTCTCGGAAGACACCAATTCTAGAGTTATCCGCTTTCTCATCAACTCCATCGGTTAACCTAGAATAATAATAATAAAAATAATAATAACAATAATCGTAGTAACATGCCGCATTATTACGGAATTATTCAACAATTTATAAAAATCTTTTTCAAAATTATTGACAGCTTTCTTTCTCATATCTGTATTTGGGTATGACTGTGGATTTCCATTGCTGAATAATTATTTGCCTTCGCGTACCGCATAAATACAGTGAGTGATTGAACGTTATAAAAACAATGGCATAAACCATGATATAAACAACATTGTCCGGAATTCCTTTATTCAGTCAAAATATTTTCCGTTGACCTCGAAATCAGCTGACCAAGGACCTTATCACCAAGAATTGATGTCTATGCTTTAATGAAATGTAATTGTATTTTGTTTACAAATTTCTATAGACCTGTTAACTCACGGACCGCGCACAGTGTGAGAGAGATTGAGTGAGAGAGGTGTGAGACGTCAATATCGAGCAAACGAGACAGAGATACGAGTTGGTACTCAGTGTAGCCATGTAATTTTAATACAATAGTTGTCGGTCCGCCGATCAACCGTTTACTATTGCTTTCGTTTTTGTTTACCGACTAGTGACTACTATCACTTTCGATTACGAATTTAACGTGCACGTCTTCTACGCTTTTTCGATTTTTGCTATTATTTTCTGTCAAGTGTAAACTGTATTCTGCAATTGTTATATTAATATTAGTAATTATTAATTATTTCTACATCGACAAAGCCTCTATAATATAATGGAGGAGTTCGGGTTCCCACAAAAATTAGTGGCGTTGACAAAAATGTGCATGGAATTACATGGAAAGACACACACACAGTACAAAATATGGGTCGAATATACGGTGTCAGACGCTTTTAAAGTAAGATCTGGCTTAAAGCAGGGAGATTCACTATCCCCTTCTCTATTTAATATAGCTTTGGAGAAAGCTGTAAGGGAAATGAAAATGGAAACAACAGGAGTGCAAATTGGCCAACAACATATATTAGTACTGGGTTTTGCAGATGAAATATACTAGGAAACTCATTAGAGGAGATGGAAAAGCAGCCCAAGCCCTTGAACAAGCCACCAGCAAGATAGGTTTGAAAGTCAATGCTGAAAAAACAAAAATAATGGAGTTGCTAGAAAACGGAGACAATCCTGATATAGGGTCCCTAACTTTTGAAAAGCCAATGAATTTCGATATCTAGGGGTTATGCTGAGCACTAAAAATGATTGGTCAGAGGAAATAAGAGTGAGGATAACAAAGGCTGAAAGAGCGACATTTGCCTTAAGCAAGTTCTTAAAATCAAAATTATTTAAAAAAAAAAGCCAAAACTAGATTATATACGGCAATAATAAGGCCTTTGCTTTACTTATGGCTGTGAAGCTTGGACAACCGCCAAAACAACTGAAAGAAGGCTCAGGACTTTTGAAAACAAAATTTGGAGGACAATATGTGGACCAACTTATGATAGCGTTAATGCAACTTGGAGAAGAAAATTTAACAAAGAACTGCAAAACAAATTGGGAATTACATCAGTCATCAACTTCATAAGAGGGCAAAGGATCTAATGGTTAGGACACGTGATGCGGAGAAACAAGGATGATATAAGTAGAACAGTCCTAAACTAGAAACCAATGGGAAGAAAACTCCGAGGGAGATCCAGGAAAAGGTAGCTGGATGTTGTGGAAGAAGACTTTGAAAGGTCGGAAGTACAGGAATGGAAGGAATTAGTTCAGGACCGAGAAAAATGGAGGGATATTGTAATGGCGGCCAAAACTCTTAGAGAGTATTAAGTGTCAGAGGAAGAAGAAGAATTATTAATTATTTCACCTGTACCTCAATATGGTGAATACTTGTTACATCAAAGGTTGCCCTTCAAATGCTGGTCAAGGTGTTAAATTTCACATGTAAAAGGTTTATGATTTATAAATATTTCTTAATTTGATTTATTAATAATGTTAATAACTAATATTATTATAGGATTTCATGTGATCAAATTGGTAAATCGTAGATTAAATTCATACGCTCAATTGATCTACTATTTGTTCCGACAAAATATTCTGTTGTTTGTAGTCGCCATTTCAAATTTGGAAACAGATTATGTTTACAAGTATACATGGGTCGAAAACATTGAATAAAGATGCTATTCCAAGCATATGTTTTAATGAACCTGATACCATAATTTGTGAGAATTTTGTTGAAGAACATGACATCACTATATTTGGTCAATCGAATTTGGAATTACTTCAAAGTAATAAAATATTTCTTATTAAATATTCAATCCATTTCATTTTTTTTTTTTTTATTATTGTTTTAGGCTCTTCAAAACTGTCACATAGTTCAATCACGGAATTAGAACAATCGGATGGTTCATATGAAAAACGTCTAGCTATTAGTATGTTTAACTATTTTAAATAATTATTAATTGTATTATTGTTATAAAACTTATTAAATATATTTTCAAGATTATTGTAATTGGGTACCTAATTAATTATTTTTATTACAATGATGATAATATATGTTTTAATTTTTAGGTTCGAACAACTCACCAGTTATGTCAAATGTTGTTACAGATACACCAAAAAAGCATTTTTTAATACGGTTAGATTTTAATGTATTATTGTTTAAACATGTCATTAGTTAAGTATTCATTTTTTATTTCTAATAATTAATACAGTGGACGCCGCTTATAAGACTCACAGGTATAAGGTTCAGTCGCTTATTAGACTCAAAATCGTTTGGAACAGTCCGGACGCATCCAAATACATTAAAAGAATTCGGTTATAAGACTCAAATTTTGTAAAAAAAATGATAGAAAATAAACATTTTTGGTTATTAATGGTTTCGATTCATACTTTATAATGTGTGTATGTACAACAAATTTTATCGCATTTCACATTTATCGCAATTATCGTTATTGTAGTGTGAGTTATAAATACACAGCTATAATAACCTGGCACAGCTTTCGTAACCGATAACATCGACGGTATAATCGTTGTACAATTTACAATCGTCAATCAGTCGTCATTCGAGTTTCAACGCAGTCTTCTTTTGTTGTTAACTTGAGTGCTAATCTAACGCGACTTCCTCTTAGTTTGAGTGACAAAATAGACATTTTAGAAAAGTACAACATTTTAAAAGTCTTCCCAAAATGGGACAACGTGAAGCAGCAAATAAGCTAAACATTTCACAATCAGTATTAGGTAGAATATTAAAAAATAGGGAAGACATTAAATGTGAATAAAAATATTATAATTTTATATACAAAAAATATAATTTTAATTTTTGAATCATAAATTTTCATTTATTCACAAATAAGTAATATGTAATATGTATGTATAATTAAAGTAGATTAAAAAAAAGCAAAATATGTAGTAAAATAAAATTCATAAATATGTATGTAATTAAATTTTTTTTTTCCCCATTTCGCCTATAAGATTCATTCGGTTATAAGACTCACTTTGTGCTGGTCTCAAAGTGAGTCTTATAAGCGGCGTCCAATGTATTTATTGTACCTACAGGAAACCAAAAAGTATTTTTGGGAGATTTTAAGATTCCAAGTGATATTGACAGTCCATAAAGGCATTTAAAATATTGGCATGCATCACAAAATACTATAAAACAACAAAAATATAAAATAAAGTTATTAAAAAAAAATTGACAGCCTTCAAAATAAAATACAAATTAGTTATTTAGTTAATTAGTTAATATTAATATTTAGTTGTTTAGTTAATAATTTAAATAAAGAAAAAAGTGTATTACTGATAATTGTTACACTGTTAATTTCCTAAACACTAGAAATTTCTTAGGAAAAAGAAGTTTTAAAAGACCATTGGTTTTAGAACATGAAGATGATAAAAAACAGTTTATTAATTCGTCTAGAAATTATTTACAATCACTAAAAGCCAAAGACCACCAACCGATAACTACATCAGAAAAGAAAACTGAATTTAATGGTTTAATAATTTATTTAAAAAGTATGGGTAATTTATTTGATGATGTTATAAAAAGTAGATAATTTTATTTTATTTTATCTTACAAAATGTGTTAAGACCACTTGGAAATGTTATTCTCTGCGATAAGGTCAAGAGGAGGATTCAATAATAATCCATTATCAGCTCAGTTTGAGGATACTTATAAATAATTATTATGTGTATTACATATAGAATCGCCCATTTCAGATGAAGCTAATTAAGTAAATTCACTAAACTAAGTATTCCTCAAGATTCAATAAAAATATTGTTTAAATCCAGTTATAAACCAAAGGTTCAGGACATTTTTTTGGAAATCCATTGTATTGAACAAGAAAATGATGCATAATTCACAATATATTTGATACTAAAGAAATTCCAGATTTGAGAAATATTATTACACATATAGCTGGTAATATAGTTTGTTTCAAAACATATAATGAAACATTTTAATTGTGAAGTATGTAAAAACTCACTTTGCAATCAGCTCTCATATCATCCATTGATATTAAAAATTGAGGTGGGTTATTAAGCCATCAAATGATGTAATACATTTGTATAAAATGGATGAAAAAACATTTATTTCAAGAATTAACAAAGCAATGAATAAAAAGGATTCAATCGAAGTTTTAGTCCTTAAAAGTATAACTTGTATCAATAAAAACCAATTTTGTATAAGTATAACTGATCATATTCTAATTCAGTCTCCTTTAAATAATTATCTTCAGCTAATTAAACAAATTACAAAAATGTATCTTATTATTTGAATAAACCATTATAATAAAGAACTAACTCAACCAGTTGTAAGACTTTAGTCACATTTAACAAAAACATAACATTTAGAAATCAGTAATATTATTCAAATATATTTTTAATAATTGGCGACTAGTAGTTTATACATATACCTAATACATTTTTTGTGATTTCATTGTTATAGTTATTTACATAGCAAATAATAATTGTTTCTTGTTTATTTTTAATATTTTTTTTGTTCTTTTATATGACATGTAAGTGTTGAAAATTAACAAGACTGATAGGTTGCACACATACATACCTAATACATTTTCTGTGATTTCTTTGTTACATTATAGTTGTTATTTACATAGCAAATAATAATTGTTCCTTGTTTACTTATAATAATAAAATTATTACATTTAATTAAATGTACCTATTTATTTTGATTATTATTTACAATTTAGAGAATATAGCCAGAATCAGTGGCGTAGATACGATTTTTTTCTGGGGGGGGGGTTTCAAAGGAACTTTTAAAAATTAGAATATTATTGAATAAATGAAATTTTTAATAAATAAATAGTAAATATTTTATATTAATAATTTATATTTACAATAAATGTATTTATGAATATTAAATTTTAGCTTCGTGTGAACAAAATCAATGAAATGATATTTCAAAATTTTAAAGGAAAATAACAAGCTTTTTTAGAGTTCTGGGGAGGGGTGTAAACCCCTTGAACCCCCCCCCCCTCCGTATCTACGCCAATGGCCAGAATTATCTATTTAATTATTTATATATAGGTATTTTACACTTTCCTAAAAAAGTGAATATTACTACTACTTTTTCTTCTATTTATTTCTATTTGAAACATCAAATCTCAGGAGTCACAAGGACAAAAGTAATCGGTTAATATTTATATCTATAATCGACATTTATTGATAATAATTATGAATACAAATAACACATGGATGAAATAAATTGATAATTTTTATTACATTTTATTACATGCCAACTCATAATCTCTATTTCTATAGATATGTCTGTCTCTCTTATACACATATGTTGTGTCAATGATTTCTCTCACTTGATATGTATCTGAAAACGAATGTACGGGAGGTGTGGAAGGCAGAGTTCATGAGTTAATAGGTATATGCAAAAATTAAAACAAAACTACTATCTAAATCTCATAACTCATAGCATCAGTGGTTTCATCTAGGCAATTTTGTCCATTTTTACCTCTTTTATCCTTATTGACTCAATTAGGGGTTGAATTTTAAAAAGTCTTTTTTAAGTCCTTTGTTTCATAAAACGAAACTTCTGACTATGTTTAATACTCATAACATTATCAGTTACAATACTAAAAAATATATATAAATACTAAAAGAAAGTACTCAATACAACCAAAATAATGAATAAACATATCAAAAAACAATGACAACAAACCATAACAAATACAGAACAAAGTGACATAATAAAAAAATCATAGTAATATTAAATACTGATGTATGAACTCTTCATCCCTAAAGTGTGTTTTATTGATTTCACCAAAACTCGCTCCATATGTAAATTATAATTATCTATTTAACACATAGGCCTATACTCCAACTTATTTTGTTTTTATAACTGTTGTCAAATATCCCAGCAGGTGTACTATAATAATTTTGAGATTTAACTTTTATGGTCCTAAACAGACACAGGTGCAGGTAGTGTTTACTGTTTTTTTCCGATACGTCAAATCGACTCCAGTCGTCCTTAAAATTTCATCAACATATATCTTTGATAAGGTAATAATGTTGGATGAAGTCGACGGTTTTGTCATTCTATGAAATAACAACCCATCATCGAGCTTATCCGTTTGAACACGTGACAAAATGATCGAACCTGTTTAGATCCCAATAAATATATTATTAGTTTATTTAATATTATCATAATTATTGACAATTAAAACGTCTTTTAGAAATAATAACGTTTCTATGATAATAGATACAATTGCATATATTACTCGTATGGTAACCGTGGTTACAAAAATTATAAAAAAAACATTGTTTTAAAAGTCAATCAAATATTTATATTTTATATATTTAATTATCTATTAACACACCTCTATTTTTTTCACTTGTTATTCTGTCGAATTTTGGGAATTATGTCGTTTTGGGATATCAAAATGCCATTATCGTTTATAATTATTGTTGTATATTAGTATATGTAAGTGATTTATTGGCTGTCAAGATAAAGACTATTTGATATTAATAAATGATAGCCAATTATTTGTGCAGTCGTGTTCCAACCATCTCGGTGTGTTGATTACCTGCGACCCACGATATGAAACATGGCGCAGTCGGTACAAAGTGAAACTTAGCAGTCGGGACAAATTGAAATTTTGCATGTAGTTTGAATAGTGTTAATTTTGAATTTATGTTAATATTTACTTATTTATTTATTTTTTGAACCATGGAATATAATAAACCAGATACATTGGTTTTAACTGGAAATTTGGCGGAAAACTGGCGTGTTTTTCGTGAAGCATTTGAAATTTATTTGGAGGCGTCTGGTTTGTCAACAGCGGCAAATAAGCGTCAAGTGGCAATTTTATTAAATCTCGTGGGTAAAGATGGTCTAGACAGGTACAGTACTTTTACATTTGATAATCCTGATGACAATAAAAAAATTGATCTCGTACTGAGAGCATTTGAAAATTACTGTAACCCGAAAAAAAATATTCTGCACTCCAGATATTTGTTTTATAAACGAATTCAGAAGGATAATGAGTCTATCGAAGAGTTTCTGGCGGCATGTCGTGGATTAATTAAAGATTGCGAATTTAATTCACATGAAGAAATTTTACGTGACAAAATTGTTTTAGACACAAAGGATGGCGAAACTCGTGACAAATTAATAAAACAAGCTAATGTTACACTCGAAGTTGCGATCGAAACCTTACGAATTGCGGAAATTCAGAAAAGAGAACTTAATCAAATGAAGGAATATGGCGACAAGGAAAATGACGTGAATGCAGTTCACCTGAAAGCACGTAGCAATAAACGTTCAAATGGCTTACAACAAAACAACGGAACTTATGGTAACAACGGTTATGGTGGTCAAACAAGAGGACATCGCGATCAGAGATTTGCGGAAAATGGAATGCGTAGTAAGTTTTCTAGTAAAAATAAAAAAACTTATATCAGTTCTGATCGATTAGATAAATTGTGTAAATATTGTAATTTTAAGCATGATAAAGGTAAATGTCCTGCATATGGTAAGCAGTGTTCTAGATGTAATAAATTTAATCATTTTAAAAGTGTATGTAAAACCGAAGTACAGGTTATTGAAAAAGTAAATAACTCTGTTAATAATTCATATTTTTGTTTTGCTGTAAATAATACTGTTAATACTTTTGCTGTTTCCTGGGCTGAAATGATTTGGGTTGAAAACCAAAAAAAATTTTAAATTAGATACTGGCTCTGATGTTAATTTACTATCGATGGATCATTTTAATTCAATAAAAAATAATATTAATAATAATAATCGTGCTATGGAAGATGAGTTAGTAATTAATAATCAGCCTATAAATTTACAGTCGTATGGTGGTAATCAAATTAAAACTTATTTTTCAGTAAACTTCAATGTTAAATTCAAGGGAAAAGAATATATTTTAAATTTTGTAATTGTGGGAAACCATTGTAAGCCGATATTGGGTTTACAAAGTTGTATTGAATTAGGATTAATTAAGAAAATAGATAATATGGATAGATTATTGGGAGTGAATGATGTGTTTCAGACTTATCAAATGGTATTTAAGGGTCTTGGCAATTTTCCAGCTAAATATAATATAAAACTGAAACCTAATGCGATACCAGTCACTAATGTTCCTCACAGAGTACTGATAAACATACGCAATAAATTGAAATGTGAGTTAGATCGATTAGTGTCGGAAAAGATAATTTCTGAAATTTATGAACCGACCGAGTGGGTAAATCGATTAGTTATTGTCGAAAAGAAAAATGGAAATATGAGATTGTGTCTCGATCCGCGTGACTTAAACGACAATATAATTCGTGAATATTGTGTTATCCCTACATTATTCGATTTGTCGGCGAAATTAAAAAATGCTAAAATATTTTCAGTACTTGATTTGAAGGACGGGTTTTGGCAAATAAGTTTAGATAGAGAAAGTTCGAAATTATGTACATTCGGTACTATATTTGGTAATTACTGTTTTAATAGGCTTCCTTTTGGCATTAATAATGCAGCAGAAATATGTCAAAAATGGAATATGAAAATCTTTGGTAATATAGAAAATGTATTTATTTATCTTGATGATATTTTAATTTTTGGTGATAATGAATTCCAACATGATATCGCTCTACAACAAGTATTAGATTTAGCTATTAAAAATAATATTAAATTTAATAAGGAGAAAATTCAATTTAAAGTTGATAAAGTCAAATAGTTATGTCATGTTTTCTCGCGGGATGGCATGAGAATGGACGATGATCGAGTGAAGTCAATTTTTGAGTACGAAATGCCACAAAATGTGAAAGATTTACAAAGATTTTTGGGTATGGTGAACTATGTCGGAAATTTTATCCCTAACGTGGCAATGTTAACGAAACCATTAAGGGACCTCCTTAGAAAAAATAATGAATTTAAATGGACATTAGTACATGACGAGTGTGTAAACAAACTTAAAACAATAATCGCTAGTCCAACTGTACTTAGAAACTATGATAATGAGAAAGAAGTAATTATACAAACAGATAGTAGTAAATTTGCCATAGGTTGTGTGTTATTACAAGAGGGTAGACCAGTTTGTCTCAAATCTAAGAGCTTGACAGATAGTGAAGTTAATTATGGTCAAGTTGATAAGGAATTTTTATCGGTATTATTTGCATGTAAGATATTTCATCATTATATTTATGGTAGACGCGTAACAATACAAACTGATCACTTGTCTTTGATTTCTTTAATGAATAAAAATATAAACGATATTCCATCAAAACGACTTCAATGTATTAGAATTAAATTGGCTCGATATGATATAAATTTAATACACATATCAGGTAAGAAAATGTTGATAGCGGATGCTTTAAGCCGGGCGTGTAAATCACCTAATGAGAATGAGGTAGATATGGATGTGTCAGATGTACATTCAATAAATATGTCTAATGAAATTCGTGATGAATTTGAGAAAGAAACTCAGAATGACGAATTATTAAAACAAATAATGTATATGTGCAAAGAAGGTTGGCCGAGTCATAAAAACAAAGTTATATTCGATTTAAAACCATATTATGATATGCGACATCAAATTGCGTTTGACAATAATTTATTATTTCTAAATAATCGTGTTTTTGTTCCAAAATCATTAAAAGAAAAGATATTATTTAAATTACATGAGGCGCATTTAGGCATTTGTAAAACAAAAGAAAGAGCGCGGTCATTATTCTATTGGAGAGGAATCGATAAACATATTGAAGAGTATATTAGTAACTGTGCAATCTGTGAAAAATTTAAAAGAGAAAATATTAAGGACTTTATGATATGTCAAGAAGTACCGGATTTGCCTTTTAAAAAAGTAGCCTGTGATATTTTAGATTATGGAAAACAAGCTTATCTAGTATTAATAGACTATTATTCAGGTTGGCTTGAGTTAAGTGCCTTATCTTCTAAAACTGCTACTCATATAATAAAAATATTGAAAACAATTTTTTCTATTCACGGTATACCACAACAGTTAATTGCGGATAATATGCCATTTAATTCGAAAGAGTTTATAGATTTTGCTTATAATTGGGAATTTAAAATAATTACGTCAAGTCCACGCTATCCAAAATCGAATGGGCTTGCTGAGAAAGGTGTGAGTATTGCTAAATCAATTTTAAAAAAAGGAGATGAGAGTAAAACAGATATACAATTGATGTTATTAGAATATAGAAATAGTGTAATAATTGGGTCAAAATTCTCTCCAGCACAACTTCTTATGAGCCGGTCATTAAGATCAAAAATACCGGTTTTTAACGATTCATTAAAACCAGCAATTGTTAAGGACTTTAAGTCTATTCGTGAACATAAAAATAAGATTACGAAAGAATACTACGACAGGAATGCTAAACAAAAAAAGAACATTGATTTTCGTCCTGGTCAAAATATAATGTTTAGAGACTTACATAACAAAACGTGGAAACCGGGCAAGATAATAAGTAAATATAATACACCTAGATCTTATGTTTTTAGTGACGATACGGGTCAAAATAAGCGTCGTAATTTAGTTCATTTAAAGCCAGCGGGTAAACAGCTTAGGTATAATAAATTTTGTAATGATAGTAATAATCTAAATTCTAAATGGATACGCCAACGGAAAATTAAAACACCATGTAAACTTAATTTGTAACACTAATATTAGAATTATTAAAATATTGTATTTGAAAATAGCTAGTAAGATGTATTGAAAAATTAATTGTAAACTATCTATTTTATTTTATTTGCATGCATTTTCATTGTTAAAAAAAAAAAAAAAAGGGAACATGTTGTATATTAGTATATGTAAGTGATTTATTGGCTGTCAAGATAAAGACTATTTGATATTAATAAATGATAGCCAATTATTTGGCAGTCGTGTTCCAACCATCTCGGTGTGTTGATTACCTGCGACCCACGATATGAAACAATTATCGTTTCAGGACACTCGGTTTTATTGGGGCGTGACTTATCCTCAGTTTCTTTGAGGCTCTTCTTAGTTCCCGAGTAACATGCTTCTGGACTATCTGTTTCGTGCTTCCTTTTGCTGTTATTAGAAAGCATATTCTCTCGTTCATTGGTTTTATCTAAAGTTTCCATCTGTGTTGGTTTCTCTTGTATTAGGATAGTGTCTACTAAAAAAAAAAAAATTATAATACTTTTTTAAATTTCTAATGATCAATGATTTTTTCGTAGTTTATTTGATTTAATTTGATCTTTTACCTCCAAACATTTTGAACGATTTTTGTAACATTTTCGCTGACGCTTGAATATGATCAGTTAGAACAGACAGATGTTCTAACGCTTTACCCGTATCGTAAGACATGTTTGAATAATTCGTGTTTAACTATATTCGTGTTAACTAGTAGTTATATGTTAGAGTATAACGTAGAATTGAATATGAAAATATTCAAAATATTTTGTAAAAAACAAAAAATATTGAATAAATTGTGTAACTGAAAGGCATTCAATGATCACGTATGATTGTGTTAGGTATTAATACAAATTTGTATCGATAGTATATTGACAATTTATAGAAATTGTGAAAGATGTGTTATGCGTCGAGTGCAAGAAAAGAATGAACGAATTATTCCTATGTTATTCTTGCCCTCAGATATAAACAATATACTAAATTATTTACATAATAATATTTAAGCCAGCAACTATATATATATATATTTATTTTTTTTCAATAAAACAATTTTTTCGCGCTTTATTGCATTATATTATTACAACATTTAAAAAACTATTGATATTCGCATAAAATATATTAAAATGCACTTTCGATAAATATATTTAACCGATATTTTTACATGTAAATATGCGTAAAAACAACGTAGTTTGTTGTAGTATTTCTGTTTATTTTTATGGGATATAGCAAATTATCGGATAGATATTTTATGTGTATTTATATTTAGTGGCAATGTTTTGAAAAATTATTAGAAAAATAATGCTAAATTACTTAATGAGCTGTCAGAATATTAGAATACATGTTAGTGTGTGCGGTCATGACAGGAAGGGGGGGGGGGGCGCTGGATCCAGAATATGAGAGCCCGGTGAATTGTGATATTAAAGTTTATTAAAGCTGTATTAAATAAAAATTCGTCGTAATTATAACCGAGAAAATTATATTTTGTATATGTGCGTTTCAATAATTTTAGGTTTAAAAAAATTCTTTATCACAAATAATTAGTAGACCCATCCTGTGTGACTTTTGTAAAAAAAAATTTTTAAAAGAAAACAACTAAACTGTATAAAGCCAATGTGTAGAGACCATTTAATTGAAATATGAACTTCTCGCTTCACGTTATAAGTAAAATTAAAAATCTTTTGTTTTTACTTTTAAATAAAATAAATTTTTTGTCCCCAATGTCATCGAAGACCTCTAAGAAAACATTGCTCATTACTTCCAATAAGCCGCCATAGTTTATTCAAAAATATATAAATATACAAGTATTTAGCATAAATACAAATATAAAATACCATTCCCTTTTCCTAAGTAGATTTTAATGAATGATATTAGTTAATTCTTAATAATTAAATTAAATTAAAAAACTAGTTGTTTTCCTCTTCTCGGCCCGGTTTCCTGGACCCGCCGGTCTGGAGTCTCGTCCTGATCGTCCTCTTCTCAACATGGCGACCTAGTAAATAAAATACCTGAGTAAGCACATGTTAAAATATAATAATTGCAATTAATTTTCTTTAATGCATAGTCATTACAAACATATTTTGTAATTTGAAAAGTTTGTACCCCACGTGACCACGTGTTAAAAAAAAATCCACGCGACATCAACATATTTTAGAATATAAAAATATTCCTTATTGAAATATATGTATCAATTTTATTTTTATATTATAGTATAAAACTAATTTAAAAAAGAATTAGAAGTAGAACACCTTCAGAAACTAAGTCTGGAAGTAGAAGTCCAAGGCTTTCAAAGAAATCTAAAAAGAAAAAGTGAGAAATATTTTTTTTTAGTAGAGAGCTATTTTTTTTATAAGTATTTTGTTTATATAGTTTATATAGTTTTTAAACAATTCATATATTTTTTATAAATAAAATTTATTTAATTAAAAAAAAAAAATTGATTAACATTTTATTTGTATTTTTTAGTCATGAACGATCTCGATCCAAGTCATTGTCTGACAGAAGGCCTCATAAACACCATAGAAAATCAAACAAAATTCGTAAACGATATTCAAGTTCATCATAAAAATCTTCTAGTTCTTCAGAATATCGTCGACATAAATCTTCAACCAATAATAAGTATGTTACAATGTTTACATTTTATAAAAATTATACTAATATATATGTTTCTATATAGAATTTCAAGTAACATGAGAGTCAAAATATTTTTAATTTCCTAAATTTCTAGACTTATCCTAATTTATTATTTATTTATGTATGAATAAATTTCAAATTTTTAAAATATGAACAATCAATTTATTATTCAACTAATGTATTTTTCAAGCTAGTACCTTTATATAGAGACTATAAAGATTATAGAGATTATCGAGGTGATGAAAATTACAAATCCAGGTCGAGGAGTTACAATTACTGGAAGAAATATTATATTTATGAATAATATGTTTAAGGACATACTGTATAAAATAAATTTTCAAAGTGTAATATTAAAACCACATTTGTATTTCAAATAGAATGGAATTTTTATTTATAATATAATATTATGTAAAGTAATATATAATTACATCGATATTTTTTTTAAATTTTCATTTTCAGACAGGGTTTAACATTATGAGGAACACATTAATTGTATGTATTGCTAACCATAAATGAGTGTGTATGTATTTATTTTTCACTTGGTTCCATTTATATAAACTTTATTAGTGAATATGTATTCATATAATATTTTGATTTTATTATTATAAAATTAGTCTTCTAAGTTGTACGATTAGATCTATGATTTTTTTTAAATAATTTATTGATTTTTTTTATTGTTGAAATAATTTGTTTGTGTTATTTATCGAAAATCCGTGTATAAAAAATTGCACTAATCAATGGGACCAAAAGTATAATATTCTAGTAAACGGTTTTCAGCATGAACACATATTTTATTCAATAACAATTAAAGATAACAATAATCATATTCTAACTCGATGAATCGATACAAGTTCACAATAAATTTAATTGATTTTAATGCTGTTAAATTTTTGTTGAAAAATTGTTTTCACTTTGTTTAACGAATGGTATTACAATAATTGTAATACAATTCAAAAATCGTATTAAAGAGAAAATTGTTTTTCCACAAAATATAAACAAGAAAAGTAATTAGACATTTTTCCGTCAAGTAGTAAAACGGAGATATTAATAATGTATCACATCTGCGATTTTACAGTTAATATTGACGGTAGTATTTATTTAATTTCGAATAGAAAAATCTGTACACCGATGAAACTTTTATGTCATGTCATGAATGATTTTTGGGAGAATGTTAAACAATTTTTGGAAATTGAAGTGTACACGATGTAAGACAACAACATGCGTTGTACTAAATCGATCAATCGTCACGAACGTAATACGTAAATGATCGCAGTGAATTACATTTATTGAGTCGCGTAGAATTTGTAGGCACGCTGGCAGACCGTTGAAAAAGCTAACCTCTGCGACGCGATCATCGAATATCATACAATTAACTGAATCACGTACACGAATAAAACGTGTTGCACAGATAACTCTTGACGTTTTTGGCTTCTGTTCACGAGGAATTCTCATCGCGGCATGTAGATAGTTTTACACATCGGTATCGGTCGTCTGAAAGCTGTGTCTGTCAGCGTTGGTTTTTGGAAGAATTGGAAGATACGAGAGGATATATGATCGATTTGAATCCGTCCAAGAATGTCGAGAAGCGAGTTGAAGGAGTAGGATTTAGATTGGGCTGATGATGGTGACCTTCGGTTACATTTGCGTGCGAACGTGTTTCTGTTCGCATTCCCGATATCGATCGTCTTTAAACGTGATGTCTGGCCGAACCGATATTCTCCACCGAATTCGATGGAAAATATTTTGGTCGTCACCGTCGTCGTCATGTTGGTCCACGATTACTCCTTCCTCGTTATCATCATCTTCTAACTCACTTTTACTATTGTCGGCGTTGCTGAAACAGCACGTCAAAATATATTACTTTATAAATGTAATAGTCTACAAGTCAATATTGTAAACACAAAAAAGTGTGAAAACAAAAAAAAACTGGTTTTACTATATAAATGTTTTATGAATAACTGTTCCTTACAATAAAGATTACAGGTACTAATCCTAAAATATTAAAGACACAACTAATAACTATACGTAAATACCAGTTACCTAACACGATTGTTCCTTCGCCACTGATTTATATCGCTTGCACCGTAAACGCCAATTCTTCTTCCCGAATGTCTCTACAAACCCATTTCTCTAAAGAAACGAAATCAATTTATTACAATGTTAATGCGTCTAAATATTCGATCAATGTTTACATCAAATGTTTTTCAATTATGGTTATCTTGTCATAAGTCAGTATGTTTGGTATCAATGTGTCATTTGATATAAATAATATATCAAAATAATTTTTAGTTTCTTATTTTATATTACACAATATAATATGTAATAATTTTTAAAAAATCACGTATAATACCAAATCTTGAAATGCCGCCCTAGATGTGTGCCAATGTCGCTTACCCCTTGAGTCAGACCTGACAATACTTAACAACAATAGTAGGATGTTTTGGTAAGTTCTGCATCAAGGGCGATCCTCCTGATCCTCCCGGATCCTCTGCCATAGATAAGAATCTCAGCCCTAGATTCTCATCACACCTGTTATCTCTTATCACACCCATTATCACACCTGTTATCTCTTATCAGACACATTATCACACCTGTTATCTCTTATCTACCCTCTATTGCATCTGTTATCTCTTATCAAACCCCTTATCACACATATTATTTCTTATCACTAGACTTGACCCTAGATTCTTATCACTGCCCTAGATTCTTATCACACCACATATCAGTGCCGCCCGATCCTCCCACTGTCTTTTATCACTTTATGATAAAATCTCTTATCACACCATATATCATTGCCACCCGATCCTCCCACTGTCTTTTATCTTATGTACACTGTGTGTATTACCTGCATATAATCTTTTCCTATAAATCATATCATTACTATAAAAATATTAGGATGTTACATTTTTGTACAATCACTTGACAGGTATTTAATGATTATTTTAGAATTAAATTTTAATACGAATATCTCGATGTAAGTGTGTTAATCAGTAATTATTGACCAGTATATATTATACGAAATATATTAAACTAAAAGTATCGATTTGTGGGAAAATAATTATTTTAATAGTTCACCGTAATTCTACGAAATATATTTAATGTTAAACTAAAAATTAACGATTCGTGGGAAAATAATTTTTGGCCGCTGCTATTATATACATGTTAATATAGGTTGCTACATTTTTGTACAATCACTTGATAGGTATTTCATGATTATTTTAAAAATGAACATTAGCATAATATTATATCGTATGTGTAATTATTATGAAAAATGCTTAATGAGTGTACACGAAAAAATCGATTATTAAAAAATAACTTACTAATTCCTACTATACTCCTATATAAGACGGTTTTGCTATTATTTTAATTCAGTACGTTTCTAAATTTCAACCGTATCAAGACCTACCCAGGCAGACTTGAGCAGTTAAATTATTTAGAAACGAAATTTTAACCGACTTGTCATTTTTCTGTGAGTTTAGTGTTATACCGCGTTTACATTCGTGGAAAAATAATTTTTATAATAATTCATCGCTATCACAACTATTTGGTTGACAATTAGTTTCACGTTATTCTCCAAGTGATAAACACGTTTACAAAGTGTTCAACTTATGATGGCCGGTTCAAATAAAGAATTATACAAGTACATCACACACCATCACCGCCTAGCCAGCTCATCGACTCGTCAGTTTTCGTGGTTGACTTTACAGAACGTAAATTTTTACACGTTGGAATCGATTCGGTAAACCAATTTAACGTTATGTCACATTGTTGTGATGCCGGGTTAGTGTCCCGACCACTTGTTGTTGATCGGTCTGGTTAAATCCGTTGGTCTGAGAAATTCGGTAGTGTAAAGGGTCCAGGTATCACGAATTAATACTTCGTAAAGATATGAATTTTGTATTTATTGAGTCGTTTAAATATTTATTATAAATGGTTTTACAGAAGTGTATGTTAACACATTGAAAACACGACTGACGACTGCGAAAGAGACGGTTGACGGCGACGGCAGTCGTATTATACTTATTAAGCATTTTCATTGTGTTAGTATAATATAATAATACTTATTCTATATGTTAAAACAAGGGGTCCTTAACAACATATTATTACGCCATCAAGATATATCAGCATAGATACCGATTTTCTAAGACGTATATTCGCATTGATGTGAAATATTCTATCATATATATTGGACTCACCTCAAACAACGAAGACCGTATTTTTAGATACCGACAAAGTAATACTAACAAATATGATTTACCGTGGTGAGAATATGCTTGTTATTGAATCAAAAATACAAGACGGGTGCTGCGTATTACTTAACGGAAAAGATCTGATGGCAATTCAATATTTAGAATGGAGTATATACGAGGCAGTAGTACGTAAAACCAAGATAATTGTTCCATTGGTTTCTAAACAATTTAAACAAATGTCAACATACTTAAAATCTTGTATTAACTCGGGAAAAACAAAAACTAAAGAAGAAGTAACCAATTTTATCAAAAGCGTCAATGAAGAATTAATTACTAATAATATATCAAAGTATGAGCACATCTATGTTAGTCAAATAAAATTATTTGCTGTAGAACAACTTGCAATCAGTGTGTTTGAGCAATATAATAGAAGTCCACCTTTGGACCCGGTCATATCTCGGAGCGGTCGACGTTGCGATATCGGACCACGAGAAACGAGTCGTTCCCGAGACACCCGACTGATCGGTGGACGACAAAATTTGAATCTAAAGTGTGTAGGCCTTTTTTGTTATATTGTCTCTTTTGTATAAGCCTAATTGTAGTTCGTCGTGTAGGCGATTCACATTGTAGTTCGTTGCCGCGGTCGACCCATCGGGGTAAGAAATTATTTGTTAACTTATATTAGATGAAATTATTTGTAGTGTATCGTAATACGATTGTGATTCTTTTTAAAATACAAAATGTTAAAATGTATTTTTGCCTGTGATATATTAATTTATTAATATTATTCCTATAATTACTGGTATGAGCACCTAATATATTTGTGTGTATATATATATTTATACTCAGCCCAAATAATACCACATTGGCGGGCTAACCATCGTATCAAATCGGTGCTTACGAATTAGTCGCCAAACATTTGGTAGCAGAGCGTGGTTGTTTTTTATTATTGTTTACTGGCATTATTTCGTTGTGTATAAGTATGTAAAGGTGCACATTTTATTATTATTTATCAATTTATTTATATTATATTATTATTGTCGTGTTGATACTTGAATTACGTAATGATTGTTTTATTTAATATCTATATTGCGTTTTTATATTGTTGAAGTTATAATTGTTGCGTAACTTATCTTGGATTTTCATACAATTGTTATCGTCTTCGTATTATTAGTATTGTTATTAGTATTATTGTGCGCTCTGTTATCTGCAAGATAACAAAATATTCATTAAGTTATTCCTTGTACTAATTCGGTGATAATGATGGTACCTACTATGTCAGGTAGTGAGGTGGAAAGGGCCGAACGTGTGTTAAAACGTAGTTTTATGAAACGTACTGCTGTTAAGGTCCATGTCGCCAGCACCCCCCATTTGAGTAAAATGGCCAGAAATGCGCCAATCGTTAGTGCTTCGTTAGTGCTTCATTATTTTTGGACTTATTCAAAAATCCAAGTGGGGGGTGCCAGCGACATGCTAGCACCCCCCATTTGAGTAAAAGGGCCAGAATGGTGTCAATCGTTAGTGCTTCGTTATTTTTGGACTTATTCAAAAATCCAAGTGGGGGGTGCCAGCCTCCCTTCATTTGAGATAAGAGGCCTGAGAGGTGCCATTCGTTAGTACTTGTTAGTGCACAAAAAATTTGACAAGCAAAATGTCGTTAGTCGGTCTCATGCTCGAGTCGAGTGTGTGTACACGTCTTCATGTCGATTATAATATATTATGTTAGTAATTCTTAATAGTATCAGGTGGTTTCGAGACGTGCGTGAAGTTGGCCCCCCCACTTTGTCCTATCGTTTCCAAACCGGCGTCAATATTTTGCAATTAATTTGCAACTTTTTGCAACCTCAAAATTAAAATTTGCAACTTCATACTTTCTTCAGAATCGGGTTTACAAAATTGGTGGGGCCAACTTCACGCAGCCCCCCCACTTTGTCCTATCGTATCCAAACCAGTGTCAAAATTTTGCAACTAATTCGCAACTTTTTGCAACCTCGAAATTAAAATTTGCAACTTCATACTTTCGCCAGAATTGAGTAAACAAAATGGGGGGCTAACTTCACGCAGCCCCCCCCTACTTTGTCCTATCGTCTCCAAACCGGTGTCAATATTTTGCAACTAATTTGCAACTTTTTGCAACCTCAAAATTAAAATTTGCAACTTCATACTTTCTTCAGAATCGGGCTTACAAAATTGGGAGGGCCAACATTACGCAGACTCCCCTTTTGGTCCGATCGACTTCAAACATGTACCAATATTTTGCAACTCATTTGTAACTATTTGCAATGAAGGTTTTGAAATTTGCAACTCAATATTTAGAAGGCAGTCTACATTCTTATAATGGGAATCCGTCTCATAGGTTTATTAGGTAACTTATAGAAATATATTTATACAATTATGCAGCTAATATTTTTGATTAATTGCTGTTGTATAGAAAAATGACTCTTGAAGGTAACCGAATCGTTTTATATACATTTTATTATTTTTATTCTGTTATGTAAAACCAAGTTTTTGTGTTTTGAAACCTTTTTATTAACCAATTCTTCAATGAGTTACCACTCTTCTTAAGTTGAAAATAAAACTTTTATTATATGATTTTAAACATTTATAAATTATTTAGTTTAGAGGCAAGATGCTAAGATAATATATAAATTACAAATTATATAAATAAATTAGTATAATTTCTAATATTGATATGTACCTACGAATATTTCTATTATAATAGTTATATTGAAAATGTGTAAACATTTTTATGACTTGTTAGTTGTATTTTCCACAACTAATGTTATGTACCTATTTGTATTTATCTTATTATATTTTATAATAATTATTACAATATAATAATATTTAATTATATATAATTATTTTTGTATCATTTATTGCACGTAAAAGTTTGTTATATGTTTTCATTTATATACGTCGCGTATTGTATATTGTCTGTTGCGACAGGATGGGATAATCCACAGGAAATCCATGTGGATTTAAATATATTTTCAGGGTTTTTCTAATTTTTTAGAATATTAACAAAATTAAATAGATTAATTATCGACTACGTTTTTTTTTTTCCTGTTATAACCAGCAACAGCGGGGGGTCTGCTTGCGCAATGCTTCCCCAAGGTGTGACATTTCTGTCCCACCTCCGGCCAGCCGACTGTTACCATCGTTTATTGTAGAAATAATCAACAACATCATAATTGTACCATGTGACTGCGACCCAGGGGTCCAATCTCCATGATCTCACAGTATTTTATAATTAATTTACAATTTAAAGGCATAGCCCTCTTCATCTTTGTCTTCACGGTCCGGTTGGTTACCCGCCGGCCTTGATTCACGTGCAAGAAAAAACCCTTTTCCCAGGCCGGAGATCACTCCCGCCGCCTTGGACATCCTCGTACGATGGCCTTTTCACGTGCTGGTGTCGCCGCATTATCCACCCTGGACAACTCCTTCCGACTCACGCTCCCTTTCGTCCTGTTCCTTGCGGGACAGGATATCCCTCACCATTTGATGAAATGCGTGGGCAGCTCCTTTTGGCCGCAACTGCCGCTGTTGCGTGGGAGGCCTGCTCTTCACCGGTTGCTGGCGTATGCTGTGGTCCGCACAGCAGGTACTCTATATCCGAAGGACGTACATCCCTGCCGCCCAAATACACGTTTACGCCTTGTCTCTGGAGCCCCCAATGAGCGCAATCAAAAAGAGTGTGCTCAGCCGTATCGTCTGGGTGTTGGCAATATAAGCAACTCGAGCTGGCTGACCGGCCTATGCGATGTAAGTAATGCCTAAAGCACCCGTGTCCTGTGAGCGCCTGCGTCAGGTGGAAGGAGAGATCCATGGCTGGTCTCTTCAGCCACCGTCTCAAATTCGGGAGGATCGATCGGGTCCAAGAGGCCTTATCGCTGCTGCTCCATCTGACTTGCCATTTGTTTATTGTTTGGTCGCGCACTGTGTTACGGATAGAGACCGACGACACTGCTCGTTCTGAGTCTTCCATTTTCTCCTTGATCCTTTCACGTTCCAATGCGAGGAGATCTCCGGGTGGGGAACTCGCTAGCACCAAGGCCGCTTCTGTGGATACCGTGCGGTATGCCCTGATGACCCTCAGGGCTGCTATCCGTTGTGCGCGGGTGATTGAGACCGTATTCGTATTATACTTAGTGGCTCTACACGCCCACATTGGTGCAGCGTAGAGAATCTTGCTATTTACCACAGACATTAGCAATGATCTCTTTGTCTGTGATGGCCCGCTCAGGTTCGGCATCAGTCGGCCTAGTGCCACCGCCGTTGCGGATGCTTGGCCGGAAACCCTTTTCATGTGCCTAGTAAAGGTAAGATGGGAGTCCAGGGTGAGGCCCAAATATCTAATTTCCCTTTTGACCTTAATACTGTGCCCACCAATGCTAAAGTCCGGATTAGAAAACGCCCACTTTTTAGTGAGCATTATCGCCTCCGTTTTGGAGTGCGCCAGCTCTAGCCCATGGCGTACCATCCATTCATCGATGGTGGCCAATGTTGGATTGACCACCGCTTCAAGCCGTTGTGCTGTGCGAGCGACCGCTAGCATTGCAATGTCGTCCGCGAAGCCTAAGAGCTGCACACCCTCAAGAACCTCGACGTGAAGTCGGTCCTAGGACCGAGCCCTGTGGAACTCCACCAGTAATGCTTCTGGTTGTTGTTGGGTCATGCAAGGTTCGCACCGTGAGGGTGCGGTTCTCCATGTACGACCTCAGGATCTTGGCAAGGTACCGAGGTACTCCACGGCTTCTCAGAGAAGAGTCTATGACGTCCCACGGTGCGGAACTAAATGCGTTACTCACGTCCAACGTCACTAGCGTGCATAACTCCTGATGTTGAGGCGCTGCTTTGCCGGCCCAGCTGGCCAGATCGAGTACTTTCTTAATAGCATCCTTAGTGGACTTGCCCTTGCGGAAACCAAACTGGTTTGGGCTAAGGCCCCCTGATCGACTACGTGTAAAATTGTGTCATTACCACAAGATCCTTGGAGGTATATAGTTTTCTTTGATTTTTTTTATAGCAGAAAAACATAGTGTAAGATTTCATATTTTTGACGAAAAATGGTAAGTATTTAATTTAGATCATTAGCCTATTATTTTATACCTATATGTTTATTATAATGTACAATATGCCCAGTTGTGTAGATACGATTTTTTTCTGTGGGAAGGAGGTTTACAAAGGAACTATTAAAAGAATATTTGTGTTCTACTATGATTTCAATGTTTTTATAGTAAACAATAAATTTATTAATATTAAATTTATTAAACATTTATACACACGTCCATGCGCAGAATTTCTTATAGTGTAGGTTTCTCAAACATTTTATTAAATATTTCCTTGTGGGTATTTTTTTCTGATACAAAAATGTAGTAGTAAAATGATAATTAATTCTCACCACTTGAAATTTTGAAATGTTTAAAATTTAAATGTTTCATTGTTTCATTTTTAAATTATATACATAGTAGTGTAAATACAAAGAAAAATTAATAAACGTGAAGTTAGCCCCCCCATTTTGTTTACTCAATTCTGGCGAAAGTATGAAGTTGCAAATTTTGATTTCGAGGTTGCAAAAAGTTGCAAATTAGTTGCAAAATTTTGACACCGGTTTGGATACGATAGGACAAAGTGGGGGGGCTGCGTGAAGTTGGCCCCACCAATTTTGTAAACCCGATTCTGAAGAAAGTATGAAGTTGCAAATTTTTATTTTGAGGTTGCAAAAAGTTGCAAATTAGTTGCAAAATATTGACGCCGGTTTGAAGACGATAGGACAAAGTGGGGGGGGCCAATTTCACGCACGTGGTTTCGAGAGTGGTGAAATACTGATACATGTGCAGAATATATTTTTTTATTTTAAGTTATATGTGAACGCACTGACAATTGTATTCATTAATACATTTAATACATTTTGTACATGAACGTATTGCTATATTATTTTATTATTTTTATTTATAATAAATATATTTGTTATGTGATACCTAAAATGCTGTACAGTCATAGCTGATTATATTCGACGTTTGAAAAAACGTGTTTCTTATTTTCCAACCTAATTTATGGACCCCTGATTCGAGTAAAACCCATCACTCTGTGCGCTTGTATAGAGTCGCATTTGCTGTGAAACATATTATAATATTACTAATATTACTAATTTTGTAGACCAGGTTTTTTTTGCAATAGCGTTAATAATATGCACCTGCCAAGATGATCTATTTATATTTATATTTTATTATGGTTTTTTTATATTTTCTCGTGGGTTTTGCCACGGTACCCACGCGTCAAAACACGCGGTCACCCGGTATTTTATTGTTTTCAAGTGTTCAATGATAGGATACAGCGTTTATATTTCGCCATCAGTTCTACATTTATATCAACGTGTGTCACAGACCAGAGTCCTGTATGAGGTAAATAAATTTAAATAGTATGAAATTTTTATATTGTGTTAAATAATTTCTTTTATATATACAGTCAATTCACAGTTATTTGTACTTTAATAATTTCAATTCGCATTTTAAAAATTAATTATTTAAATTCCTATTGAACAACAATTTACTATTTATTGATCCAGTCCTCGTAATTTTGGTCAAAATCGATTTTTCTATTTACAAAATCCAATGTTTTTTTTTTAAAAATTAAACACAATTTTTTCGTGCAAAATTCACCGTGTGCTATTATGTGTTTTTAATTGTAATAAAATACTATAACTACAAAATTGTTAAAGTAATAGTTTTTACATTAATGGAACATTTTAATTTACGTTTTTGTATATGTAATGACATTGACGGTAAATTAAAAAGTCTATTTAAGCAAAAAAAAAATTAAAACTGTTGATGAGTTATTTTTTAAGTGAGCCGGTAGAATGCCTAACAGAATATATCAATATTTTTTATATTTTAAATGTATTTATGTTTTTTGAAAAGAAATTGAGACGTTCCCGCTACTTCCGGTCGGATCGCTCGGTAGCGAGTACTTTTTAATGTAGGGTCGCCAACCGGTGGTGAGATCTTTGGACACGCACCGGATTTTGTTACTGAAGAAATAATCGTTCAGGAAACATAAACAAATAAAAATAAATAAAGACGAAATAGAATTAAAAAAATATCGTTTATTAAGGTAATTACGGAGAAAAGCTCGGGTTGGCGTAAAAACTCCGCGAGAAAAGAAATCACAAAAAAAACCACAAAATAGAAAAATAGAAAATATAACATAGAAAATGAAACTTGTACGATATGTGTTATGTAACGTCATTATATTTTATTTCGATTATATTAACGTTCATTATCACCGGTGGGAAACCCGGACAACGACCAGTCCACTCGCGAGCTTAATAGAATATAGTGACGACAATCTCGTACCGCGTCGCTTCGTGTTTTCTATAACGAATAAAACAATATTCTATTTCGCAACGAAAAAGGAGTTTATGCGTTATTCCATTAATTGCATAACCCGACATATGGTCCTTCGGGCCGGATCTGTATTCAGTGTTATTTAAATTCGGACGGTAAACTCGTTATTTGTCGTCTTCGCGTCGTCAAGCACTGTCTATACTTCATCGGCAAAGAGGAATCGAACTCATAATATCAGGTCAGATCATCCTATAATATAGTTCCTTTCCAAATTAATTGTTAGTTTGCACGTTTCTCATAGCACAAGTACCGTACAAATATCTCAACGTAGGTATTGCACCGTAATAAGGCGTATTGTTATAGCAATCGGCTATACTCGTTCAGTAGTTCCAAAGTTCAAGTCATTTGGATCTGCTCGTTAATTTTAGTACGTGTGTATACCTACGTCGATAAAAGTAAAAAAAATAGATATAATGTCTGAGATAGCCGCTCTCATCATTCGTCGTGGCACATTGAAGGGTCAACTTACTCGCTTCAATAAATACGTTCATGACAATAAAAATCTAGATATAGAACAACTTTTTTTTTTTTTTTTTTTTTTTTTTTTGGTCTTCAGCCAAGAAGCTATTACGACCTTTAGAAGACGACAATTAAAGTTTACAATTTAACATAGACTAAAATAAAAAATAAAAAATAAAAAAAAAAACAAAAACAAAAAGAAAATACGGCAAGGCCAATGTTTTCAAATACGCAAGCCTGTAGATGACATGTATTTAATAACTGTTTTGATGATAACCGGTTGTTTAGAAGAGAGGAGAGATAGGCCAGTGAAAGAGATGTTAAAAGATTGACACAGGTTGGATAGTTGTATTCTATTGGAGGTCAAAAAAGGACAATCGAGCAAAAGGTGGACCGCATCACACCTTTCGTTATCACAATTAGGGAGGATACAGGCAGAGGAATTATTGAGACCTAATATAAAGGAATGAGCCGGAAGGCAATTGTGCCCAGTGCGAAGTCTGCAATAAGAAGAAATGGTGTTCCTGCTGATATGTAAGCTTTGGAACCAAGGATGACGAGGAACAGACGGAGACAGAACTCTGTAACTACTGGCATAAGACTCGGGTAAGTTAGACCAAATGGAATTCCAATATGAAAAAATGTTTGACCGCAAAAGAGGAACGAAGTCAGAATATGGACAAACGGGTAAATGTGAAGACTGGAGTGCGTTGGGGGCATTGGCTAGAGTATCAGCTAGCTCATTGCCCCTGATACCCACGTGACCAGGAACCCACAAAAAACTAATCTGATAATTTTGGGAACTAAGATCCAGCAGAATAGAGCGAATATTTAGAACAATATACGAGTATTTGGCGTGAAATGGGTTACCGGAAATGGCTAAAATACTGGATTGGGAGTCAGAAGCTATAAGGTACCTACCAATACTTAAAGACCGGATACATATAAGTGCTTCTTGTATCGCATAACATTCTGCTGTGAATGACGATACAGCAGGTGGTAGTATGCCGGACGACTTAATAAGTAAATTGGGGATGGTATAAGCATAACCAGCAGAAGAACTCCTAACAGAACCATCAGTAAAAACAGGGATAAAGTTAGTGAAATTAATGTGGATGTAATCGTCAAAAAGCTGATTAACTAATTGTTTAGGGAGTGAAGATAAATCCTGTGGACGATAAGATAAGAAGTTGGGGAAATAGTGACAGTAGGTGAAAGGGTCAAAGCTGGGTAAGCAGTATTGTAGAGTGGAAGGCGAGAATGGGTTTTAATATGGGGAAGTACAGAAGATAGAGACTGAGCCAAAGAAGACAATAACGGCATAAATTTAAGGACAAATCTCCACTTGGAAAAAATGTTTTTAAAAATAGATATTATCTCAACGAGAGAGGGAATGGAAGAGCACTTTAAAAGGAATTTGTCAGCTAACCATCTGAACCTTATATCAAGGGGTGGGCACGATGATTCAACACACAACACTTTACTGGGGGTTGACTTGAGACACCCTAAGGCAGTTCGTAAGCAGCTGGTTTGCATACAATTTAGTTTCCTAAGATGAGACGAAGCCGCTGATCCGAAAAAGGGGCAACCAAATTCCAATTTCGATCTAATAATGGATTTGTATATGTTTAGGATGGATACAGGGTGAGATCCCCACCATATCCCTGAGATAGATCTAAGCATGTTAGACCATTTGGACGCGAACGAGGTAATAAAACTTAAATGGGATTTCCAACGTAAGTTTTGGTCCAACATTAAACCCAGGTAAGTAACTTGGTTGACAACAGGGATAATGGCTCCCCTATCCTAAAGGGATGAGTATCTAAACGGCGTTTCCTAGTAAATATTACTACCTTACATTTTTCAGGGGCAACAGAGAAATGGAGATTAATAAGCTTGTTGTTGATTAGCTCCAAGGAATTGTTCAGTAAATTTGTAGCAACGTTTAAGTCTTTGTGTGAGTGGAAAATCACTATATCATCAGCGTAGAATAGGTATGGAATGTTTTCGGCTTCAAGGGCCCGAGCGATCGTGGACATATAAATATTAAAAAGTATTGGACTTAAACAACTGCCTTGAGGAAGCCCTATATAAGTTGTTCTTGTAACCTGGGTTCCGGAAGGAGCACAGAATGTGAGCTCTCGTTTGTTAAAAAGCAGGGAGATAAACTTCACCAAGCTGTAAGGTACATTATAGGACATAAGGATAGATAACAATGAGGGAAAATGCACTGAATCATAGGCACCACGTATATCTAGAAAAGCCGCAGTAAGGTAGCCCGTTCATTAAAAGTGTTGTAAATAGAACCAACTAGGAAAGATAGGCACTCGTTGGTGCCCAGACCTTTACGGAATCCAAACATTCTATTGGTAAGGACAGAGCGACGTTCTATCCACCAATCGAGCCTGGATTTAATAATGTGTTCTGTAATTTTGCATAGAGACGATGATAAAGCAATAGGGCGAAAAGCACTTAAATTTGAATTGGCTTTCGGAATGGGGATAACTTTAAATTGTTGCCAAGTATCAGGTATGATTACATTTGAGAAAAGATTATTAAGGATATCAAGGAGGACAGTCAAGGTGCTGGATGGTAGATTTTTAATTAGTAGCGGAGATATCAGATCTAAACCAGAAGCAACAGATTTTCTGGAATTAATTGCAGACTTCAGTTCAGTCATAAGAAAAGGGGAAGTGAGAAATTGAGAGTTTAAGTCACCCGTGTAGCTAGAGGGGAATCCAAATTTAATTTCATTTATATGAGGGACATAGGGTGGAACCACTTTCGAGCAAAACGAGTCAAACCAGTCTTCATTTGGAGAGTGCGTTGTAGGGAAAACGCAACTCCTAAATTTTTTGGCAGTATCCCAAAATATTTTGCTAGGAGTCTTTGGGTGTAGGTTCTCGGCAAATTTCCTCCACGAGGAACGTTTGGAGTGCTTAAGTGTTCTGCGAGTAATAGCACATTGATTTTTATACGATAAAAAGTCTCTTATGTGACGGGAGTTTCTATAAGCGCGAAACGCTGTTGACCTTGCCTGGACTGCTTTGGTGCAATCTTCGTTCCACCATATTGGAGACGAGAAAAATGTAGGGTGGGTTTTAGATTTAGGAATGCTTAAAGAAGCAGCATTCAGAACAACTTTGACAAAATTGGCATAAGCCTCAAGTGGGTTAGTATGTAAATGAGAATGTAAAGATGCAGAGACAAGAGACGTAAACTGAACCCAATCAGCTTTGTTTAAATTGAGTTTATGCTTATTAGTTGGATCTGGACGGAGACAAGTCGAGGGTATTGGAGTGGGAGGGAGGGTTATAATAATGGGGTAATGATCACTGCCATAAGGACAGTCTAATACAGACCAATTGCAAATAAGAGGAATGTTAGAGGAGGATAGTGTAATATCAACAGCGGTGTCAGGATAGGGAGGGCGATTTACCCTTGTTGGAGAACCATCATTCAGAACACAAATATTATGATCATTTAACATTGAAAAAATGAGATTCCCTCGATGATCAATATTGTTGGAACCCCAACAATAATGGTGACCATTTAAATCACCACCAAAAATACAATTAGGGAAAGATTATCAAAAATATTGCTAAGCATTAGTTGTGAGATATTGGAATTTGGAGGAATGTAACAAGACCAGACATCCAATTTATTGACCGTATTGATAAAAATTTCAATACCAACTAGATTGATATTATTTTGTTGAAGAGATAGAACTAATAATGGATCCAATGTCAAAACGCGAAACATGACGGATTCATGGACAGCAATGCATGCTCCTCCATAACCATCAGGTCTATCATCTCTAACAAGTCTAAAACCAGGTATGGTTACTCTAGACCGGGGACGTAACCAGGATTCAGAAATAAGGGCAACAGAAATATGGTAGGAATGTAAAATACCAGAGATATCCTGCAGTCGAGCTGTCAGACTTCTGGTATTCCACTGAAGGATGTTGAACGTAGGACTGTGGCGGACTGCCATGTTGGACTAGTTATTATTTGACCCCACCGGGGGAATCGAAAACATACTAGACAAAAGAGACTCAATTAAATTAGAAAGTGAAGGTAAAGGATTGATACCCTGGCTTTTGGAAAGGGCTATTGATATTTGATTTGATAATGCGGCGGCAACTTCGGAAAGTAAAGGCGCCTGCGAGTTAAAATGTGTGGGATTATTGTCAGATGCGTTTCTCGATGCCTCCATATATGCTAAGAAAGCCCCATTGGGGAAGGGACTGAGGCTGCACTTATTGGGATGCGTGGAGTGCGAGACGGAGACGTTGATTTGGAGTACTTATTTCGATTGTATTTATAATGCTTAGGTGTTTGTAAAGGTGGGAATACAGAGTCATCAACATATGGTTGTGCTTTCATCGATGAAGAGGGAAAACTTGACTTAGGAGGAATTACGGAGTTGACATGTGTAGTTAATCTGGATGCTATCTGAGAAAAACTATTGGCCTTACTTACAAAATTATTCTTAAGAATATCGGCAGCGTCAGCATATGAAACATTTTCCATTGCCATTATTTTTTTGATACTTCTTTGTTTGTTCCATTCTGGGCAACTGCGATCGGTAGAACGATGAGCTCCTTTGCAATGCAAACATACTGGGTCTCTAGAATTAACTGAAGGACAATCCGCAATATTATGGGTGGCTTCACCACAATGGCTGCATCTTAACTTGCTGCGACAAAATTTCCCGGTATGTCCAAACCGTAAACAATTTAAACACTGAATCGGAGATCGAACACTGGGTCTGACCATGAAAAGTACCTTGAAAATGGCTATGCGCTCGGGTAACTTAGGGCTCTGAAATTTAAGCTCTACTAGTTTGGAAGGGGTCATGGAACCATCTTCCTGGCGGGTTGGAATGCGACGAAATGACTCGATTGGAATATTGGATTCAAGACCTTCAAAGAATTCCGTTTCCGAAATAGAACAATCCATTCGTATGACGCCGTAGCTGTATATCAGAGAAGCAGGTATTGTAGCTTTTAGGCCTGACGTTGGAAGAATGCTTGAAGATAAGCATATATTTGCATTTGCAATTGTATCAAAAGTTACTCTGACTCTTGCGCCTATAGGTCTAATCTCCACTACACCACGAACTTGGTTGTATAATAATTTGCCTACCTTCATCGGATGTAGTTTGCCAAAGTGTAAATTTTTATCTATAGTATCAATGATAATATAGATAGGCCCAGTGTAAGTAGAAGAGAAGTATAATAGGTTGGTATCACCATCCTGGATAACATTATTACGTTTAGGTTTATTAAACGACGACTCGTTGGTACTTTGGACATTGTTAGATATCTCCGTATCATTAGATAATAACACGTTGCTTACATTGAAGTTAGAAGTAGTCGTGCTATTAATATCCATATTAATGTCATCAATAGCCGAATTACTATCAGCGGGTTCGTCATTTAAGAAATTATTAGAATTGGCAGTGGTTAAATTTAATTTTGGATGACTATCAATTATTTGTTTGAGATTGGGTGAAACAGGATCCTCTTGTAATTTATTAGACTTACGCTTGGTGGTGTACACGCTCCAATCTGAATCCGAGCCTTGTCGTCTAGAAGTAGAAGCTTTCAGTGTAGGCGCTTTAGACGCTGAGTTTTTGTTGCTGCCGCCTCCCGAGGAGGACGACATAACAAATATATTGAAGACACTTAATTAAAGTTTTCGGGCTATACACTATAATTGTTCACGAAACAGATAGTAGCGCACCGATAACAAAACTGGTTTAATTACGTGTAACGAACTATTCGCACGTGCTGTTGCGACGACGGTCGAAACCATACTGTAGAACAACTTATATTTCGCAAGGAAAGGGTCAAAGAAATCTGGAACGACTTCGAACAAATTCAGGCTCAAATTGAAGAAGAAAAAGGAGATATAGAAGATAATGAATTTTATAGAATAGAATTTGAAGAATTATATTTCAGTAGTATGGCAGAATGTGAAAGATTATTGAAAAACGCGTCAACGAATCTTAATCGTATCGAGGACTTGCAGAGTACAGAAAAGGGTTCTCGTTTTCCTACACTGCCCAGTAATAATCAATATCTTTCTCCGTCGATCAAATTAGCAGCACTTCAAATTCCTACATTTTCCGGTAATTATACAGAGTGGTCGTCTTATTTCGATATATTTACAGCACTCGTACACAATAACGATTCTCTAAGTGATATTCAAAAATTCTTTTATTTACGCTCGTCGCTCAGTGGTGACGCTGAAAAGAGTATTCAATGCATGCAAACGACATCTGATAATTATCAAAAGGCTTGGAGCAGTTTAATCGAACGATATAATAATAAAAGAATATTAATACAAGTTCATACTAAATCGCTATTTAACATATTGCCGATAAAAGAGGAATCGTCCGAGCAATTACGTAAATTATACGACTCTTTATCGGGCCATATTAAGGCACTCGAAACGTTAGGTGAGAGTCCAAATCGTTGGGGTTCTTTACTTTTATATTTAATTACAACGAAATTAGATTCGACAACATTACGTCAATGGAAAATTGAATCAAATAAATTAGTTGAGATATCAGCGGAAAATTTACTCGAATATTTGGAATCTCGTTTTAGAATATTAGAAGCTGTCGAGTCGACTAGCACGAAACCAGTTCCTAATTCAAAGGCGAATAAAGATCAGTTTAGAGAATACAAGAAAAATGTATACAAGGGTACATCATTTGTAACAACAGGAGAAATTAAATGTTATAATTGTAAGCAATCGCATACAATTTATAAATGTCCATCATTTCTGAAATTATCGATTATCGATCGGATAAAAAGAACCACAGAGCTTAATTTATGTAAGATTTTTCTACGTTTACACGATGGTGTAAAATGTAATTCCCGTCGTTGTCCAAAATGCTCACGTCCGCACAACAGATTATTACATATCGTATCGCGTAATGAGTCGTCTGATAAGACAACTTATTCGTCAGTATCGGAAAGCACAATTAATAAACAAGAAAATGATAAAGAGACTAATACGGAGACTACTACGAGTATGTTCGCACATACCTCACGGCAAAACGTAAACAATCAAGTACTATTATCAACCGCCGTCGTATTAGCCTTTAACAATTCGAACGAAACGGTACTCTGTCGTGTCTTACTCGATTCTGGATCACAGAATAATTTTATTACCGAGTCAATGGTAAAATATTTACAATTAAAACGAAAAAGAATAGTGTATTCGATTATCGGTATAAACCAATCTAAACTTAGTGCATCGTATCAAGTGTCAGCGAAAATAAAATCTCGATTACATAACTACGAAACGTATTTAGATTTCGTCGTAATGTCTAAATTAACAAGTTATCTACCGTCGATGCCGATAAACCTAACAGAGGTGGATATACCTGAAAGAATTGAACTCGCCGATCCATCTTTTAATTCGCCTAATAAAATTGATATGATAATTGGTTCGGAAATATTTTTCGAAATACTGTGCGCCGATCAACTTAAACCTACGTTACACGGTCCTATATTCCAAAAGACTTTCTTCGGTTGGATTGTCGCTGGTCCCGTATCAGACACTACGGAACGCGTATGCAGAGAAAATAAATGCATATCATTATATAGCAGTACGAATTCGTCATTTGCGTCGTTGGAAAAACAAGTAGCCAAATTTTGGCGATTAGAAGAAATACAATGCAAAGTCTACTCGTTGGAAGAAAAAGCATGTAAGAATCACTTTGAAAAGACATTAACACGCGCCGTCGATGGAAAATTTATCGTATCGTTACCATTTCGTGACGCTTTAAAACTCGGAAAATCGTACGAAATTGCACTTCGTCGATTTTTGTCTTTAGAAAGACGTCTTCAGGCACAAAATAAGCTAAAAGTTGAATATAAAAAATTTATTGATGAATACCTTGCATTAGGACATATGGAGATCGTCGCGTCAGAAGAACCTAGTGTTTATATGAAACATAATTATTTACCACATCACGCCGTCATAAAAGAAAATAGTAGTACAACTAAGGTCAGAGTAGTCTTTGACGCTTCTTGCAAGACAGATACAGGTGTAAGCTTAAATGACGTTTTGTGTAAAGGCCCTAGCATTCAAGAAGATTTGGTTTGTATTATGGCTCGGTTTCGCACGTATAAATATGTCATTTCAGCCGACATCGTTAAAATGTATCGACAGATTTGGGTGACCGATCACCATAGGGATTTTCAAAGAATTTTATGGCGCTCGAGTCCCGATCAACCTATCCAAATTTATCGTTTAAAGACTATTACTTACGGAGTAATAACAGCTTCATTTTTAGCAACAGGTTGTCTTCAAAGGTTGGCCAAGTATGAGTACGACCAATATACCTATGCTTGTAAGATGATTCGTGAAAATTTCTATATGGACGATTTATTATGTGGTGCAGATACTATCGAGAATACATTAAAATTACGCGACGACATCATAACAGTGTTAAATACAGCAGGATTTGAATTGCGTAAATGGTGCAGTAATACGTCAGAATTACTGCACGGAGTACCAAAACTAGAAATAATAAATGTTGAAAATGATCTTATTAATAACGTTAAAGAAAAATGTACAAAAATTTTAGGATTGGTTTGGAACCAAAAAACGGATTCGTATCAATACATAGTGAAAGCATATAGTGATAATACACGCATAACAAAACGTAATGTTCTATCGGAAATTGATTCGGTTTTCGACCCGTTGGGACTAATAAGTCCAGTTATTGTTCGCTTAAAGTTACTCATGCAAAAACTATGGCAGCTTAATATAAAATGGGATGAATCGTTACCTTCGGAAATTTGTGACGATTGGCAAAAAACCCGGAAAGACTTAGGAATAATAAATACTCTCGTAATAGACCGTTTAATTACAAGTTCCAAGAAAATATCTAACTTACAAATTCACGGTTTCGCCAATGCTTCACTAAGTGCGTATGGCGCATATTTGTATATACGTACTTCGAATGAGAATGGTGACGTGACCATAAAATTAATTTGTGCTAAATCTCGCGTATCGCCATTAAAGGTTGTGACTTTGCCCCGTTTAGAATTATTGGCATCAGTTTTACTAGCACGTTTAGGAGCAAAATATATACCCAGTTTACAATTATGCGTAGATGAAATCTATTATTGGACCGATTCAACTATCGTTCTAGCCTGGATATCATCACCTGCGTCGAAATGGAAGACATTTGTAGGTCATCGAGTCAGTGAAATTCAAGAACTTTCTGCTTTATCACAATGGAGACATGTAAATTCAAAAGATAACCCTGCTGACATTGTTTCTCGTGGATGTTCTCCATCTCAAATAATTGATTCTTGTTTATGGTGGTACGGTCCAGAATGGTTACGTAGCGAAGAATCGGAATGGCCAAAGACGAATTTAGAATTTAAAAATGGTACAAGCATACCTGAAGAAAAAACAACAAGCAAGATAGCAATGGTGACAACGCGTGATGTCTCTATTTTAAGCAGATATTCGTCATTATCGAAGTTATTACGCGTCATCGCCTATTGTTTAAGGTTTAGAGTCAACGCAAACCCGAAAGCGGACAAGATTAGTGGATTTGTACAGCGCGAAGAAATCGAAAAGGCTACAATTATCGCAGTGAAACTAGTGCAATCCGTTGCATGGGTTACTGAATTATCTTGTTTAAAAAATTCGCGTAAAATAAACAATAATAGTCCTTTATTACGTCTAAAACCCTTTATAGACGAAAATGGTATTATTAGGGTGGGCGGACGATTGAAGCATGCCGATACAATAGATATTATTCAAAAACATCCGATTTTATTACCGGCAAATAGTCCGTTTACACATTTAATATTTTTAAACGAGCATGAAATTTCGTTGCATGGTGGTCCACAGCTAATGTTAGCGCGCATACGTCTTCAGTATTGGTCTTTAAATGGACGGAATATCGCAAGAGGGATAGTAAGAAGATGCGTAAAATGTTTTAAGTATAAACCAGTTGTTGTTCAGCCGATCATGGGTGACTTACCGAAGAATCGAATTACACCTGCAAGACCATTTCTGAAGTGTGGCGTGGATTTCGCTGGCCCAGTATATGTAAAATCTAGTTTACGTCGCAAGGCACCTACATGTAAAGCTTATATTTGTTTATGGGTTTGTTTTGTGACGAAGGCTGTGCATGTGGAATTGGTAGGTGATTTAACAACAGAAGCATTTTTAAACGCACTTAATCGTTTTTTTGACAGACGTGGTATATGCTCTGATATCTATTCCGATAATGCTACCAATTTTGTGGGCACTAATCGCCAATTAAGAGAGTTAAATGAATTATTTTTATCCGTTAATCATCGAGAGAAGATGGAAAATATGCTTGCCAAGTTCGGAGTTCGTTGGCATTTTATTCCACCCGGTTCGCTTCACTTTGGCGGACTTTGGGAAGCCGCTATCAAGTCAGTTAAGTCTCACTTGTATAAAGTTTTAGGAAATGCATTACTCACATATGAAGAGTTATATACGGTACTTGTGCGCGTAGAGGCTATTCTGAACTCCCGTCCTCTAACCCCCTTGTCCTCAGATCCTACTGACCTCGCAGTTCTTACCCCGAGTCATTTCTTAATCGGTGATAATCTCTCTGCTTTACCCGATCGAGACGTATCAAACACACCTTCGAATAGATTGACAAGATGGAGACGAGTAACTCAAATCACCCAACAACTATGGCGTCATTGGAATCTTCAGTACTTGACGCAACTACAAATACGAGAAAAATGGTCTCATTCCAAAGGTCCAAGTCTAGCTATAGGTACTGTTGTATTAATCCGAGATGATAACCTTCCGCCATTGTCGTGGAAGATCGGTCGAGTCACGGAGACGCATGAGGATACGGATGGAGTCATAAGAGTCGCCACCGTCCGTACGAGTAATGGTCATTACAAACGAGCAGTAAGACAACTATGCCCCTTACCATTTGAGGGCAATGAAAGTTCCTCCTAGTACAATTCCGATGTATTGGTGTTTGTCTTGAATGTAATGCTTATTAAGTATAATTAAATTTTTCTTTGTTTATATTTTTTATTTATTTGCATTTGTTTTTATATTTAATAATATTTGTTATTAATTGAACTATTTATTAATTGTAAATGATTTATATATTTCGCCATTATTCAATTCGAGTTATACTATGTACATGTGAATTCATTGATTTATAATATTAATTGAAACCTATGTATACAGTTTCAAGGTGGGCGGTATGTACGATATGTGTTATGTAACGTCATTATATTTTATTTCGATTATATTAACGTTCATTATCACCGGTGGGAAACCCGGACAACGACCAGTCCATTCGCGAGCTTAATAGAATATAGTGACGACAATCTCGTACCGCGTCGCTTCGTGTTTTCTATAACGAATAAAACAATATTCTATTTCGCAACGAAAAAGGAGTTTATGCGTTATTCCATTAATTGCATAACCCGACAAAACTTATTGTTTTATTTTATTATATCCAAATAAACCTCCGGAGGGAGTGTCCCACGCTCGTAGACGGGCACAACAAATTAGAATCTTCTTCCCAATATTATGTTGATACAAAAGTTTATTATAAAAAATCACACACATAGAAGAAAAAGAAAAAAAATACGTGGATCATGTAGAATTCAATAGGTTACAAAAAGAAAAACAAGCATAGAAAAATTGTACCGGCCGAATATTAAATCACACTACTTACCCCCGCCCATGGTGCTCTCACCCGTCGGCGAGCATCGCCGCGGGGACGGAAAAAGTGTCTACTCCATGGACATGGTAATTCTGTTTAAAAACAAAGAAAAGAAAGACACTCCGGAGCAGAGGTGCAAAAGAAAAATGGCGCTATTTCTACGTTATTAAATCGGCCGATACATTATATATTTTAATTAATGTCGATAATGACTGTACGTCGACCGGTGACAGCGGAGGTGGGCGCACAGTTATCATGGCACGGTGCAGGCTTCATCTAAATTTTATTTTATTTGGACGTTACAGAAACCCCCCCATAGAAATGAATCTCATTTGGGATTTATTTCTATGTTACAAACATGAGGACAAACAAAGAAAATTTAATATTAGGTGATAATCAATGAAAAGCATAATACAATCGAGGATAGAACAAATGAAAAAACAATAGATATAAATACATACACACACACACAGGTACAAGTTGATAAGCATGAACATTATTAATGGGGATTTTGAGAGACTACCACAACTTCGGATTGTGTCAATTGATCGGGAACCGTGGCGCGATAGCGGCGAAGATGAATAATATTATATGTCCCGTGGACATTTCGGGTGTGCGGATCAACAACAGTGTACACGTTATTACGTTTCTCGACGATAAAATAGGGTCCTTCATAAAGAAGGAAAAATTTACTTAATGTACGATCCACGGCAGAACTCAAACGATGCGTTCGTACCAACACAAGCGTCCCTAGAGCAAACTCGGTAGGTGGTCCTGAACGATCATGGCGTCGTTTCCGACGCTCCGCATGGGATAGTTGTACTTCGCGAGCTAAAATAAGTTTTGTTCTGTGCTCTACAGGTACTCGTAAAGGGAATGATATTACAGTACTGAACGGATTATATTTATCGACTGTGAAAAACAATTCTTGAGGCGTATATCCAGTGGCCTCGTTGACTGTGTTGTTTAATACCCACTCAATGTAATTGATATACCGAGGCCATTCGGTGTGTTGGTCATGGCAATAGGTCCGGAACATACGGCCCAACTCTCGCATTACCCTTTCAGCCGGATTTGATTGTGGATGGTAAACTGAAGTAGTAGTAGGTGGTACACCAAGGGATGACAAAGAACCTTGCCACACTTTGCTCATAAACTGAACTCCGTGATTCGATACAATACTATTTGGTACCCCATACGCACCAATATAGTCAGCAACCATACGATTTGTAACAGTAACAGCAGTAGCTTTCTTAATAGGATATAATCGCACAAAACGAGAAAAATTGTCCAAGACCACAAAAATGTATTTGACCTGGTTCCAACCAAGAGGCAGAGGCCCATAAATATCTACCAACAATCTTTCTAGAGGAACATTAGCCAGAACGGGTTTTAATTCACCCTCCGTACGAGTAGTGGAGACCTTAGTACGTTGACATAAATTACATTGTTGGATCACTAATCGGATATTTTTTTGTAATCCTTTAAAATAACAAAAATCACGAATCGCTAATATGCATTTTTTCGGTCCCACGTGACCAAGATGACAATGCACATTAGTGATTAATTCATTTACTCGATGTGATGGTACGCATACTAGCCACTGATCAGCGGTTGGATATCGTCGATAGAATAACACATTTTCAAACATACAATAGTGTAACAATAACGATGAATCCAGATTGGATTCGACATTGTCGATTATTTTAGACAAGTTAATATCTTCTCGTTGAGACAACAAAACTGATAAGAACGTTTTAAGATGCATATGGTATTGTGAAATAACGGCCTTGGAGGTAATTTCCATGATGCGAGGTGAATTTATCATGAGATCCGATTGATCATCTCTTCCTATAGGATTTCTCGAGAGCGCGTCAACCACATTTTCGATGCCTGGAATATATTTAATTTGTAAGTTAAATTCTTGTAAAAGTAATGTCCATCGGGTTAAACGAGCGTTTTGAAGACGACATTGAAACAAAAATGTGAGTGCTTGATGGTCGGTTAGTACGTGAACCGGATATCCAAGAATAAAAACATGGAATTTCTCACAAGCAAAAACAATCGAAAGTAATTCCAATTCAGTGATTGAATAATTCTTCTCCACAGCGTTCAATGTCTTACTAGCAAAAGCAATTGTATGTCGTTCACCATCAGTAGAAAGTTGAAACAACTCCGCGCCAAGTCCTAGTTTGCTAGCATCGGTTTGTAAGTAAAACGGGTAATCAAAACGTGGATGACATATATATATACTTCAGTAAACGATTTCTTGACTTTTTCAAATAGTTCTACCTCGGCATTACCAAAATGCCACTTTTCACCCTTCTTTATGAGTTCAATAAGAGGAGAAATAATAGAAGCATGGTTACAGGGAAATTTCCTATAAAAATTAACAAATCCAACAAATGATTGAAGTTCCTTCTTATTACGGGGTCGTGGAAATTCCTGAATTGCCCGTAACTTTTCAGGATCCATTGATATCCCAAGTGGACTAATAATATGTCCGAGAAACTTGATCTGTTGGCGCAAGAACTCACGCTTTGCTAGCTTAAGCGTCATTCCGGATATTCGTATTTTAGTGAATAATATCCGAAGTCGTGATAGGTGCTTGGAAAAAGTGGTAGTTGAAATTAAGAGATCATCAACATAAACATGGAGATCTTCCATCTGGTCATCCGGTTCTCCAGAGACTTGGATATTCATGACAGATTCAAGCGCATGCCCGAACGCGGTATTAGATATGTTTAAACCGAACGGGACAACACAGAAATGGTACGTTCTTCCGTTGTAGACAAAAGCGGTATATTTTCTTACAGTAGTATGTAGAGGGACTTGCCAGTACCCTGCCGTGAAATCAAGACTCGAGAACATTTTCTTTCCTCCGAAACACGACAATATTTCATCAAGCGGATGGGACGAGTCACGCATTGGTAAGATAATTTGATTTATACGACGAGCATCTAAACAAAGACGGACCGAGCCGTCAGTTTTCCCGACACAAATAATCGGATTAGAATACGGGGATGAGCTTCGTTCGATAAACCCCCATTTCAGCATGCGGTCCAACTCTTTTTCGACGGCAGGTCGACGACTAAATGGTATTGGGTACGGTTTAATTTTAAAAGGAACGTTTTCTATAACATCAAAAGAACATGTATATACCTTACTGTGTCCGGGACGGGCACTAAAAATATCATAAAATTCTTCGAGAAGACTCACAAGTTGATCACGATGACCTTTATCGACACTCGTTATATGACCGAGCTGCTCTTTAAAGTGTTTTCTTAAAACAGTAACTTCCGTAGACTCTCCGGTAAGACATCGGATAGAGGATTCGATAGAACATTTTGATGTAGAAAATTTGTCATACGATATAATATTCGACAAGCAGTGTTCAAATGCCGTAGGTAGTAAGGAATCAGATGTAACATCGACATTAAGATGGGTAATCTGACTAGCTGGAAATTTCTCTTCGTCTACTGGAAATGGACACGACTTTTTCCAACGAGGGAACTCGACCTCTTTAGTGAGATAATTTAGAATGACTCCATGTTCAGTCAACCAGTCGTCGCCAAGAATTAAAGAAGTCGCTAAATGGGGGACAACCAAAAAAATACCAGGAGCTTCGTACCCATACAATTTTATTGGTATGAGGACTTGATGAGAAATTTTTCGACTTCTACCATGCACAGCAGTTGAAATAGTGACGCCAGTCACAGGTAATATAGACAGTGATTTCGGTGTAGGTGATAATTTTTTTAGTCTTGTGAAAAATTCTTCAGACACTGCTGAAATAGACGCTCCTGAATCGAGGAGTGCTGAGATGTGCTATACGAATTGGTAAATCGGGAAATATTGGTACTGGTTTGTTGCAGGACAGTAAAACGGAGTGCTCGTCGGGTGCTGCAATCACGGACGAGGCACATCTCCGTTTCCCGAGATGTCGAATTGATTCAACGGTTGCCCTGAGGTTGCCGTTGGTGGTATTGGATAAGGTGGAAAACGATTTCCTTCATGGTTTTCTCGGCGAGGTTGATGAGAGTTATTTTGTCCATTTTGTTGATTACGCTGAAATACTGGTCGGACTCCGTTATCGTTTCGTGGATTATCACAAAAGGATGCAGATTCGTCAAATTCTGTCAGAATTGAAAGAAGCTCATTAGTATTGCGAGGTCCACATCCCCGAATTGCCATACCAAGAGGGGTAGGATAATGTTGAATAATTGTACACACTAAATCTCCTTGGTCAATTGGTGGATTTAGGTACTTCGCACTTGCAATCCATTGCATAGCATGTGTAGCTAAACCATCATACCGATTGTGACGCCATGGACGAAAAACTTCATTGCGGACTTTTCGTTGCATCGCTGCAGACCAGAAATGTTGACGAAAAATGGTACGGAATTCATCATACGTTTTTGGTGCAGGAATCAAAGATTCGTACCACACACGTGCGTCATCGATAAGTCGTCGCTGGGCCGACATCAGTTGTTGTGTGGATGATAAAAATACATTGTCGAAATAGGTGTCCAGTTGATTAATAAATTTTTCGGGGTGAAGGTTTTTTATCACTCCAGAAAATTCTGAGACAGCATCTTGTAAACGTTCTTGTGTGCCAGACATCGAGTAACGTGACGCATCGTACATGTTAGGAAAAACATTGGTTTGATTTTTTAACGAGGTATTTTGTCCAACATGAGAAATATTCAACGGTATTGACGTAGATGATAACGGAGCAGGAGCAAATATTTGTGATGACTCTACATCATGGGAAGACTGCGATTGGGTGGGTAGCTTAGGCATTCCATCTCGGATTGTTCCTAGTTCCATTTCGAGATTCTTCAGACGTTCAGACACTTGTGTATTAATTGTTTCTTGCCGTTTGTTCTGAGAAACGCTTTCATCTTCTATCTTTGTGACTCGCACATCAATTTCCTGCCATCGTTGCACGCACTGACTGACCTGATCGGTATTTATCTGACACATTTCACTAACTCGTTGATGGACCGAATCCAATGCTGTCCGATATTCAGCCTTTTCTTCTATTCGATTGATTCGATTTTCTGTCACCATCTGACTGATCATCTTCTGGATTGCACTTAAGGAGTTTTCCATCGCCATTCCCTGCCTTGTTATTTCAGAGGATGTTGTTTCAGTTGGTGGTACAATGGTGGTAGATGTACTTGATGTAGTAATGGGCACAACATTATGTTTTGTAATAGGGAGTAAATCCTCAGGAAAATGAATTGGGGGATGTGTCGTACGTTTGCCCGCACTTTCCATTGTATTTAAGATAAATTCCGATGTAGTTTCAAAAGATGAGAAAAAAAAAATAAACAACCAGTATAACAAAATTACCTCAGAAATAATAATAAAATAAGACAATGAAATTGTCTAATGACGAAAATTGTAAACGAACTTCAAACAAAATAAACAAATATAATAATTATATAAATCAAATAACAAAATAAACATCCTTCCCCGCAGCATTTAGCAAAAACGGTAAGAACAACAAGAGTGGGGGTGAAGTGTAAAATATAAGGCCGGAAACATTTAGATAGAAAAATACATTATAAAATATAGAAAAATTTGTACAATTGCACTAGACAACTCAAAAAAATCAAGATAGCAAACGTATAATAGAAATGAATAATAGTATAATAAATAATAGTGTAATACAGAGTAGTATAATAAATAATAGTATAAATAAATAGTATAAACTTATAAAAAAAAATCGATCAATAAATTAACACGAAAGATTAGAAATTTCAGATACCACTCGTAGCAACGAGGATTAATAATTAGAGAATTGACTAAAATATTAGATAAATGTGTCTGTTACTGAACACGGGAAAATCAGCAAACCAAAACCAAAACAAAAACGAGCGCTAAATATAAACAAGAGTGCAAACATAATGATGCAAAATATTTAAAAAAAAAAAAAAAAACATTTGTAATAACACGGAATATACGAAGACCAACGTGAGAATAAACCTATATATATATATATATGGAATATAACCAGAGAGCATTAATCAATATTTATTAGTGGCTACATATATTTGGACACTTTATATTGCACTCGCAAGTGTGTATGGACTATTTGGAATTTATTAACACAGATACGACCAGATATATTCGTATTAATTACCATTAAATAATATTTGACAAACAAAAGAAATAAAATCGTAATCTTATGAATTAAAATATTAAAATAAGAAACATAACGACCATATATCGACATAGAAGGGGAATGGTCGCACAGCTTTATCCGGAACGATTCACACCCAACTTGTCAAATAATAATCCGCGATCACAATTATATGTAAATGAAATAATACTAATAAAAAAATACAAATCTATCTGGACATATGTATCGTAACAAAATCATCTGATATTGAGTTTTGTAATATTCTCAGTGTACACTAATCAAAGAGAATTATCTACATAAATATCGATTCCCGCACGGCACCATAATCACACAAATCCGACGACGACCGGAAAATGCATTGACGGTGCATAGCTGTGTCCATCTCACTCCACTAACACCGATCGACATGATACTATCGTTAACGTATGCCATGGTCCAAAGAGTATTTCCTGAAAAAGGCACGCAGAGAGTTCATCGTTCCAAAGGTACGACGGCCGGTACATCGGATGATATGGATATGAGTCGAGTTTCCAATTAAAAGGAATCCAATTATAAACAATTATAATTCAACGTAATTGATGTTTGTTATGATACAGAAATATTTACGGACATTTCACGACGTTTAAAATGTTTTCTACAACGTACAACTATTTTTATCGAATTTGACAGTGATTTCTCTATCTTTTCTTTTCTCTCAAATTTTTTTTTTTTCTCTTTTTTTTTTTTATATGGAAGTAATTTGTACATTATAACCGAATCCTGGCAGGGTCACCATCTAAGACGTTCCGCTACTTCCGGTCGGATCGCTCGGTAGCGAGTACTTTTTAATGTAGGGTCGCCAACCGGTGGTGAGATCTTTGGACACGCACCGGATTTTGTTACTGAAGAAATAATCGTTCAGGAAACATAAACAAATAAAAATAAATAAAGACGAAATAGAATTAAAAAAGTATCGTTTATTAAGGTAATTACGGAGAAAAGCTCGGGTTGGCGTAAAAACTCCGCGAGAAAAGAAATCACAAAAAAACCACAAAATAGAAAAATAGAAAATATAACATAGAAAATGAAACTTATTGTTTTATTTTATTATATCCAAATAAACCTCCGGAGGGAGTGTCCCACGCTTGTAGACGGGCACAACAAATTAGAATCTTCATCCCAATATTATGTTGATACAAAAGTTTATTATAAAAATAATTAATTATAATTATAGCATACGGGTGCCGGGGAACCCCTGCTCATTTGTTTATGTATAAAATCGTATAATTGAAATATCACCAAAAAAATGTGTTTCTTTTTACACAGATATTGAATTTAAAAATGCCTAAAAAACAGAGTATAAGCAAAGAAACTCTTATAGAAGTTATATTAAGCAAAAAAGAGGAAATATTCAATCATTCTAAATATAAAATATGGGGTCCTATGCATGATTGTTGGAAAAATATTGCTCAAAATTTAAATAATGCAGTTTCAGCAAAATATATTTATACCGTTGTGTTACAAAATTGATTTAATATTTTAGAAAATTTAAATTTTCCAAGAAATGTTTGTGAAAACAAAACTATAACTAATGTATTTTTAAATTCTTCATCTGACAGCGACAATAGTTTACAACATAATACTTTAGAGTTCAATATCACCTTATCAGTTGAAGAATGGAAGTTAGTATATGATTCAGAAAGAAGAAGCTACAAAAGATCTGATAGGAATGATGGAATTCGTAATTACGATGTGTTGACCCCCTATCAGTGGACAAATATATTGCATGAACATTTCTTTGAACAGACAAAACAATCTTGTCCAATCGTTTATAAAAATGCAAAAATCTATCAAACAGGAAATATATATTTAAAAATATTTGGTCAATGTTCTACTTGCCAAAGTTTTTTAAAAGGGATAGTCCATAATCCACCTGAACCAAATTCACGAGTAATTATAAAATGTTCATTTATTGGATCATTTGAAAATTGTAAGAGTGGTTATAAAAGAAGAATAATTGGCAAAAAAAGGGATGAATTTTCAAATAAATTAATTCAGCAAAATATGTCCGCTTCTTATATCCAAAAAATGGAAGCTAAAAGAATTATGAATTATGGTGATCCGGAACCGACAAACGCGACAAAAGGATAAGTTACATAAAGATTCGATAATGTCTTTGGCTCAATTAAAAAGAAGCGCGTCATTCAATCAAATCATTCATGATATTGGTTATGATCGTTTCTTTCTACATTATTGGACTGTGACAGAAATCAATACTTATAGACTATACTCGAAGCAAAATAAATTTCCAAGAATATCAATTGATGCAACTGGAGGCATAGTAAAAAAATTAAACTTAATTTCTGGCAGAGAAACTTCTTCAATTTTTTTATACGAGATTGGAGTCATGGATTACACTAATCAGTGTCAATTTACTGCAGCACACATGTTATCTGAAAGACATGACAGTAACTCAATTTGTCACTGGCTTACTGAATGGTCAAGAAGTAATATAATAGCCCCAAAATTAGTAGTCACGGACCAGTCACTCGCTTTAATGATAAGAGTAGTAAAAGCTTTCACGCAGTATTCTACTCTGTCAAAGTATTTGTCAGTATATTCGTCACTAATATTAAAAGAATCTGTTGAACTTCCTATTTGCATGCTTAGAAATGATATAAATCACGTAATGCACTTAATAAGTACTTGGCCTGAAGTTAAATCTTGTAATTATCGCATTAAAAACTTTTATTTAAGATCGATTGGTTTAGTAGTTTCAAGTACAAATTTTGAAGATATTAAGGACTTACTTAAGAATATATTTACCGTAGCTTTAAGTGAAGAATGTGGATTAAATTCATATGGAATACCTAACCCATGTCAAGTGTCTAAAAATTATTTGAAGGAGAGAATTAGCACACACATACTACCCAACAATGACGTTTTACTAAACAATAATGATGAAGATAAATATATAAAGGATAATCAAAAAGATACTCATTTTATGTCAGAAGATATAACATTAAATAGTACATTTCAAGAATTACAATCCATTTACGAAACTTGCTTGGAAAATTGTCGAAACAAAAGAAGCCATGGAAATGCTCACTATAACGAAGATATTTCAAAAAAAACTTTTAAATTTTTGCAAGTTGTTGCCATGTTGGTCAGAAGTCATGATCCCATTTTTTAAATATGGTAATATTACTGAATCCAGTTTAACATCAGAAAGCCTGTTTAACGATTTAAAAAATAGAATTTTCCAGCACAAAACATTGCCTCTGTGGTTAGATGAATTTGTTCAAGACCATATCAGTTTCATTGTAGGATCTATGAACATAATAAGAGCAAACATAGAGTATAATGACGAATACAAAAAGAAATCAACGAAGAATATTCTAAAAGTAACAACAATGAATTTAAATCTAGCAAACACAATACAAATAAAACGCATCTGTTTGATAATTATAATACATTAAACATTGATAACTGTGATAATACCGCACAACAAGATATTAAGAATGATTTTATTTTGACAGAACATATTGAAGACAACATAAATGTGGTTGAGAATTGGAGAGGATTAGGTAATGGTAAGAAAAGAATAAAAAAAGGAAATTACTCAGATAAAGACGGAACAATTTTACATTATAACGATAAAAGTAATTACACCAAATTGCCAATAATAGGTATTCTTCGGAATGGAAGTATTCCTGAATTAAGAAGTATAAAAATTAACAACATAAACTACACAATAACTAACACTTGTTCTTTTGGTAGTATATTTCAAATATTATGCTCTTCATTTGTTGACAGCATAGAATATGCTAAGTTTGTAACATCTAAATCTGATACATGTGCATTTAAACTTTATGAATTTGTGGCGACACTGTCACACACTGATACGGGCCGTGCCGTCAATCGTGTAATCGTATGTGTGTAGTGTCGGTGCGTACGGCGTACGGTGCACTATCTCGCGCGTGTTACTACGATTAATCGTTATTATTTTGTATTTTATTATTTTGTATTTTATTATTATTATTATTAATTATTAGTTTTGCCTTTTGTATTTTTGTTTCTTGCATATAGTCATTTATTTAACCTCTGCAATTAAACGTGTAATGTAAAAAGTGTTGGTGTTAACATCTCATTTCCCCACATTGGTGACCTCGAACTTTAGAACACGTAAATACCGTCGTCGTTTATTCGGGTCGCGAACGCCCGTTTCGTTTGTTTACGTTTTGTTCCGCCGCTATATTTAGCACGCACTTTCGATTTTTTTTTTTTTTTTTTTTGTGTTGTCGCGTTTATTTCATTGTTTGAGATGACTAATAATAACATAAACGATCAACTTATGGCACTACAAGAACAAAATGCACTTCTGCAGTCTCAAGTGCAACAACTATTACAACAATCAACGCTGCCGTTAGATAACGCCGTTCATCGCGTAACCGTTAAATTTCCACCATTCTGGCCTGACAAACCGGAGGTATGGTTCGCGCAAGCGGAAGCACAGTTCGCTTTAGCAAACATAACGCAAGACACAACGAAATATAATTATATCGTGTCACAATTAGACGCCCGCTTTGCGAATGAAGTGGACGACATTATAACAAGACCACCGAGTACAGGTCGTTACGAACGTCTGAAAACCGAATTAATCCGTCGTCTTTCACTTTCCGAAGAACAGCGCGTACGACAATTACTTTCCGCGGAAGAACTTGGCGATCGCAAACCTTCGCAGTTTCTACGACATTTACGTTCATTAGCTGGGTCTGCGCAAGTACAAGATAATCTATTACGCACTTTGTGGTTACAACGTTTACCACAGCAAATACAAGCTATCCTGCAAATACAATCAGACTTACCCTTAGATAAGTTAGCAGAGCTGGCTGACAAAGTGGCAGAGGTCGCTCCGCCTATTATGCCTATCGCTTCGACAGCCGCCGTAAGCGAGCCGCCTTTTAGCGAAGTAAATGTTTTAGCACAACGTATCGAACAACTTTCCCTACAAATTGCTGCACTTCAAAACAATCGCTCAGCGCCTTACTTACGTAATCGGTCACGTAGTCACTCTCGTTCGCGATCGTCGGCAGACGAAAAATTGTGTTGGTATCATCGCCGTTTTCGTGACAAGGCGAGTAAGTGTATACCTCCGTGCAATTTTTCCCCAAACATCGCCGACAGTCAATAACGGCGGCAAGTGACTGCCAACCAAGCGGAAGCCGCCTTCTCATAACTGATTTGTACAGTAAACGCCAATTTTTACTAGACACTGGTTCGGATCTGTGTTGTTTTCCTCCCACTCTCTTGAAAGAACCACGATCATGCACCAGTTATGAGCTTAGTGCTGCTAACAACTCTACTATCAAGACTTATGGTATTTTACTGCTTCGTCTCAATTTTGGCCTTCGCCGCGATTTTATGTGGCGTTTTGTAGTAGCTGATGTTGCCATACCGATAATCGGTTCCGATTTTCTCGCGCACTACAACTTACTTCCAGATTGTCGCGTCAAACGTCTCATCGATGGCACCACCGGTCTAACGTCGCATTGTCAAGTACCAGGTACATTACAAAGTAGTATTAAGGCACTTTCAAGCGAGGCGCCCGCACACACCATTCTAGCCGAATTTCCTGCGCTGACTCGACCCGCTGGAACGCCACGTAAGGTAAAACATACTACATTACATTATATCCGAACTACCACCGGCCCACCTGTATTCTGTCGCCCACGCCGTCTCGCCCCCGATCGTCTTAAAATCGCTAAAGAAGAATTCGATGTCATGTTACGTGAAGGAACCGCTCGCCGATCTGATGGACCTTGGGCTTCTCCACTACATTTAGTTCCTAAAAAAACTGATAGTTGGCGCCCGTGCGGGGATTATCGCATGCTTAACGCACGCACAATTCCCGACCGTTACCCAGTACGTCATATTCACGATTTTACTCAAGGTTTGCGCGGACATGCTGTATTTTCAGTAATTGATCTAGTCAAGGCATATACACAAATACCCGTGAATCCTGACGACATTCCGAAAACAGCGATAACAACTCCCTTTGGCCTCTTTGAGTTCCCATTTATGACTTTCGGCCTTCGTAATGCGGGACAGACTTTTCAAAGATTTATCGACGAAGTTTTAAATGGTTTAGATTTCTGTTTCGCCTACGTCGATGACATTTTAGTATTTTCCCATAATAATCACGAACACCACGAACACCTTCGGATTATTTTTGGCAGACTGGCGGAACATAGTATCCTTATTAATGTTAGCAAAAGTGTATTTAGCGCGACGTCTGTCGTTTTTCTTGGTTACGAAGTTTCAGCAAGAGGAACTCAACCACTTCCAGACCGTATCGAAGCTCTTCGCACATTTCCTTTGCCTAAAACAGTACGTGGTCTCCGTCGTTTCCTTGGAATGCTCAACTTTTATCGACGCTTTCTTCCATCAGCCGCTGAATACCAATCGCCACTCCATACTGCGATCGCTAGCCAACGAGGTAACCATCCCGTACCATGGACACCAACGTTAGAAGAAGCATTTTTCGCTTGTAAAGAAAGTCTCTCCAACGCTACCCTTTTAGCACATCCTTCCACCGACAGTCCTCTTGGTCTTTTCACAGATGCCTCCGCAACCTCCATTGGAGCATGCCTCCAACAACAGGTGAATAATAATTGGCAACCTCTCGCCTTCTTTTCTAAGAAACTTACGACCAAACAAACCGAATGGCCGGCATATTATCGTGAACTTCTTGCTGTCTATGAAGCCGTACAGCACTTCCGACATATTTTAGAAGGTCAACACTGTACAATTTATACTGATCATAAGCCGTTGACTTACGCATTTCAACAGCGAAAAGAAAAACTTCCACCTCCGCAGTTGAGACAATTATCTTTTATTGCCCAATTTACCACCGACATTCGTCATATAGTGGGCATAGATAACGTCACTGCGGATACGATGTCGAGAATTGAACCGATATTCAGCGCACCAGTGGACTTCGAAGCCCTAGCTCGATCTCAAATGGTTGACCCCGAACTTCGCTCCTTACTCGACCAAGGCACATCTCTCCGCCTCGAAAAAGTTCCCGTTCCTGGCACGAATATCAAACTTTACTGTGACATCTCTACATCGCATATTAGACCATTTATTAGTGAGTCCCATCGTCGCCAGATTTTTGACAGTCTACATTGCCTCAGTCATCCAGGTATTCGCGCCACTGCACGACTTGTATCCGATCGTTTCGTCTGGCCCAAAATTCGACAAGACTGCCGCACTTGGGCACGTGCCTGTCAAGATTGTCAACGTACGAAAATCTCTCGTCACGTGGCGACTCCAGTTGGACACTTTACGCCACCCACAGCTAGATTCCGGAACATTCACGTGGATATTATCGGTCCTCTTCCATCTGCACGTTCTTACCGTTATTGTCTCACAGTTGTTGACAGATTTTCACGGTGGCCTGAAGCATGGCCTTTACAAAATATTACTGCTGAATCAGTGGCAGAAGGTCTCCTGACATGCTGGATATCACGTTTTGGCATCCCAGACCGTATAACTACAGACCAAGGTCGGCAATTCGAATCACAGTTATTTAAATCAATGGGTTTGTGCCTCGGTACTCACCGATCACGAACGACTAGCTACCATCCCTCTTCTAACGGCATGGTGGAGCGCTTCCATCGTCAACTGAAGGCGTCAATTATGTGCCACCCTGACATGTCATGGGTAGAGGCTCTTCCCCTTACATTGCTTGGGATCCGCAGCGCTTTTAAAGATGATATTCACACTTCAGCAGCTGAACTCGTTTATGGTGAACCATTAAGGTTACCTGGCGAAATGCTAAATGCCGTTAGTAACACTGATCAACTGCAGGACGCGCCAGATTTGGTAATTCGCCTTCGCAATCAGATGTCCAGACTTCGCCCAACTGCAGCCTCACGTCACGCTAAACCCGCAACATTCGTGTTCAAAGAATTGTCAACGTGTACGCATGTTTTCCTTCGAGACGACACCATAAGAGGAGCACTCCAACCGCCGTATACTGGCCCACATCAAGTCGTGAGTCGCGATGAAAAAACGATCTCTATTCTCCTCCGCAACGGAACTGTGAAGGTCAGTCTCGACCGCGTAAAACCGGCGTACACACTCTCAGCTACCTCTCCACCAACTCGCCCCACTGGACGCCGAGTCAGATTCAGTCCATCGGCGTAGAACTTTTCTCCTAAGGGGACTGGTGTGGCGACACTGTCACACACTGATACGGGCCGTGCCGTCAATCGTGTAATCGTATGTGTGTAGTGTCGGTGCGTACGGCGTACGGTGCACTATCTCGCGCGTGTTACTACGATTAATCGTTATTATTTTGTATTTTATTATTATTATTATTAATTATTAGTTTTGCCTTTTGTATTTTTGTTTCTTGCATATAGTCATTTATTTAACCTCTGCAATTAAACGTGTAATGTAAAAAGTGTTGGTGTTAACATCTCATTTCCCCACAAATTAATTGTTCATTCGATTCAAGACGGAGTGAGTATACAATCATACAAATTCAAAATGGGCGGTGCCAGGGACATGGACCTCAAAAAAAGAGCGTTAATAGTCACCGAACTTTTTTTGAATACTCCTGGTAAAAAACCACGGAAACATTTTGAAGGTCATATAAATTTGGATTGTGCGTGTACATTAAATTATTTATTACAAAAATTATTTACTTATTATCCGACATTTAAAGAAAATCGCCAGTGTAAAAACTGCGATTTTTCAAAAACAATAGAGGAAAAAACAATTATAGCTAATTTACCAACGAATGGAATGGATTTTCTGCAAGATGTTTTGAATAATAGATTCTCAAATGAAATTAAAAAATGTGAAATGTGTAATGAGTTATCAGTTAATAGCACGTACATATTTGAAAATCATTTATTTATAGAAGTATGTGCACCTTCTTATAATCATCAGAAAAAATTTCAACACTTTCATATATCTGTGGTCTTATCTACAATACCACACAAGATAGAAATGATAAACAAAAACATATACATTACGTGGAGCTATAAGCTTTTTAGCTCCAATTTCAAAAACTACAGAAGCTATCGGACATTATGTTAGCTACTGTTGGAGAGAATTAAGCGATACGTGGGAAAGATATGACGATTTGCAAAGATCTGCACGAACAGTACGGCCTTCAACAATCGCAGAAGCATGTCAATTTTTATTATATACAGTGTAGTTTTATCTTTTTCTTATTTAAGTTTATAATAATATGAACAATATCATTATTATTATTTTTGTAGTATTAAAATATTATAATAATAAAACACATTTATTTTATAAATCATCTTCTGAAGTCACCTCACCTCACTGCGTATAATCCGTCATACATTCAGGGGTGTATTTAAGGGGAGATTATGGAGGCTTAGCCCCCCCCACAGACCTACTTTAGCCCCCCCTCCCAATCGACTATTTCTCTATTTGTAATATATTACCTATAATATTATAATACTTAACACTTTTGGGGATTTAGGCTTTAGCCCACCTTGTATTACTCCTTTAAATACGCCCCTACATACATTGCCGGAAGAGTTAAAATCCGCAAGGCACTCTTCTTGACAATCACAAGTTACAATGCAAAGAGTGAGGTAAGTGAACCTTATATATATTGCATCCAAGTTAATTATTTCAACACAAGTACCATGATTCTCGTTCTCACGATCCCGGACGTCTCTTAGTTGTTAATAAAAGTAAATTACTTACCATATTTTTTTTTCTTTAGCACCCCCAACTGAATTTTGAAATAGGTCCAAAAATAATGAAGCACTAACGAAAATTGTTAGTGCACTAACGAAAATTGTTAGTGCACTAACGAAAATTGTTAGTGCACTAACGAAAATTGTTAGTGCACTAACGTGCACTAACGAAGCACTAACGATTGACACCATTCTGGCCCTTTTACTCAAATGGGGGGTGCTAGCATGTCGCTGGCACCCCCCACTTGGATTTTTGAATAAGTCCAAAAATAATAAAGCACTAACGATTGGCGCATTTCTAGCAATTTTACTCAAATGGGGGGTGCTAGCGACATGGACCTCTGCTGTTATGGACGATTTTTCCGAATTGTATAAACTGGCTATTGAGGCAAAACGTGATAAAACTGTAATTTCTTTATTCCAAGCACAGAAATCTGATCTTGAGTCATTTTTGGCTGCATTTACAGTAGAACAAGATACGATAATGGATACGTTAATTTATTTGGGCAGAGAAAAGGAGTATACGGAAAAACACGCGACACTTTTTCGTGAAGTAAAACGACAATATTACTTTATTCATGCAACGGCGCAAGAATTAATAGTTGAACGGTCTTTCGAACCACAAGTTCGGACTAATATTCATTTGCCAAAAATTACTTTACCATCGTTCAATGGAGATTTATTGCAGTGGCCTACTTTTCGAGACAAATTCGTTGCACTTGTAGACTCGGATGTTTCTTTAGCTCCTATCGAGAAATTCCATTATCTTGCTAGTTGTGTAGTGTATAAGGCTGCCATTGTGGTAAATTCTTTAAAGATGACAGACGCAAATTACCCGATTATTTGGAAAAAATTAAATGATCAATTTAATAATCCTCGATTGTCTGCTACAACCTTAGTGGATTGAATTTCCGCCGTATGGAACATGAATCTACTACAGGATTAACCGCTTTTTTACATGTATTTGATGAGAGTATACGATCGCTGGAAGCTTTTAATATCGAAGATCTTTCTAGTTTTATTTTATTTGTGTTGGCCAATAAGGACCTACCTCGATCTACCATGGAATTATTTGAAAGAAAGAATGAAAAGTTATTTCCATCCGTTGATGATCTTGTTTGTTTTGTTCGTGATCGAATTAAAATTCTCGAAAATATTGATATATCCACAACAAAAGGATTAAGTAAAGAGAAATCATGTGGGAAACCCGTTTGTAACTATAACAATAAAAGAATGCTGGTCGCCACTCAAGAAGACCCGAAGGTAAAATGTCCAGTATGCAAATTTAATCATGACATTAAAGTATGTTCTAAGTTCTTGAGACTGCAAGCAGCGAAACGGTATACCTTAGTCGCAAGTCTCCGTCGATGTTTCCGTTGTTTGAGCGCGACCCATATGTCATCTTTCTGTGATACTGAGGAGAAATGTGTCACTCGTAATGGTTTAAACCATAGTTTATTACATTTCCGTAAATCAGAGTCGAGGACGACATATCAACCGAACGTGAACATCAAAAATGGTGATACTAGTACGAGTATCAACAATACATCTATCTCGGAACCAGGAGGTTCAGCATCTCATATTGATAATATAGGACATTCCACGGTAGTGTTAAGCACTGCATTGGCCCAAACGCGCGATCGTTTTGGTCGGATTGTGAATATTCGAATTTTAGTAGATTCGGGGTCACAATTAAGTGCTATTACTGAAAGTTGTGTTCATGGTCTCGGATTACCTATTAAGAAATGGGCACTCGCTGTATCTGGTTTATCAGCGGTCAATGTTCCAAAAATCCAAGGTTTAACTTCTTGTGTTATACATCCGTGGTTCGATGAAAATCTTAAAATTGAAGTTAACGCCTGGGTGTTACCAAAAATAACTGTAAATTTACCAAGTTGCCCACTCCCAGCTTCAGTCAAAAGGAGGTTTTCCCATATAGCACTAGCAGATCCCGCGTTTGATGTTCCAGCATCAATTGATTTGCTATTAGGTGCGGACTTATACCATCATATTTTCGATGGAAATCAGCATTCCGATGGTGATGATGGTTTAACCGCATATAGTTCCATTTTTGGTTGGATATTGATTGGTCCAGTACAGTCTGCTCAGTCGTGTGTCAGTCAAGTATCTGCCACTTCTCTTGTTACGTCATTGAAAGAGATGCTTGTCAAATTTTGGTGTTTTCGGCAGACATTTGTAAAATGTATCGTCAAATTTTCATCCTTCCTAATCATTGCTCTTACCAGCATATATTGTGGCGTTCTAGTCCTGATGAAGAAATAATAGATTATGAATTGTTAACTGTTACATATGGAATTGAATCAGCACCGTATCTTGCCATCAAAGTACTCCATCAAATTGCAGAAGCAAACCAATCACAATTTCCAGAGGCGTATAACGCAATTATGTATAGCATCTACGTGGACGACATTTGCACCGGCGATGATTCTATAGATAGCGTGTTGACTTTACAAAAGAATTTGGTTCAGGTATTAGCTGCGTACGGATTAGAATTGAAAAAATGGTCGAGCAATTGTCCGTCAATATTACAACATGTTGCACCAAGTGATCGATGCAAAAACGCGATGTCATTCGACGATTCTAGTGATTTATTTATTCGTATACTTGGATTACATTGGGATCCCGTAAATGATGCTATTGGTTATCATGTTTCACCTGAAATGGGTGTATATACCAAACGAGGTGTATTATCAGTTATTGCACGCTTATACGACCCTATTGGTTTATTGGCTCCGGTGACATTTTGGGCCAAGGAATTTCTGCAACGACTATGGAAATTAGGATTGCACTGGGATACAGAACTACCTCTAGTGTTGGCTGGAGAATGGGGTACTTATCTTCGAGATCTTCCCGCGGTATCCAGTTGTAATTTACCGAGACATATTGACCTAAGTTTTGCTGGTGAAATTCATTTGTGTGGATTTTGTGATGCTTCAACCAAAGGGTATGCTGCAGTAGTATACTTGCGTATCTGTACACACGAGACAATTAATGTACACCTGTTAAGAGCCAAATCCAAAGTATCTCCAGTTAAGACACTCACCATTCCACGCTTAGAGTTAAGTGGAGCGCTTTTATTAGTTAAATGGATGGCGAGAGTCCAGAGGGCCTTAATGAATAAACTCAAGATTGATCGAATATTTGCCTGGACTGATTCCACAATAGTATTGTCTTGGTTAATTAATTCTCAGATTGATTATAAAATTTTCGTCAGTAATCGGATTTCGAAAATCAAAACATTATTACCGAGCTGTTTTTGGAGTCATTTACGGTCGGAGGAGAATCCAGCCGATTGTGTATCTAGAGGTTTGTTAGCTTCAGAGTTATGCAAACATAGTTTATATTGGCATGGTCCAAATATGCTCAATTGTTTAGATGCTAATGAAAATATTGATCAATGTCCTTTAATATCTCCAGAAGAGTTACCCGAGTTGAGATCAAGTGCGTCTGTTGTATTAACAGCCGGCCCCGTTATACATTTAACCGAGAGCTTAGCACGGTACTCATCTTTCCTTGTTGCTCAACGAGTGTTCGCAAGGGTCTGGCGTTTTATATCACGTGTTCGTAAACAACCGGTGAATGAAGGACATATTAGTCGTAATGAGTTGCAGAATGCCCTTTGTTCGATAATATACATTACGCAACAACAAGTTTTTGGAACATGGACGAAGAGACTCAACGAACAGTCACAAAATGCTATTCCAAAAACATATCGAACATTAAAACCATATCTGGACGAACGTGGCATCATCCAAGTTGGAGGCCGGATTAGACATTCAGAATTACACGAACACACGAAATTTCCGATTTTAATACCAAAAGGATCGCATATTGCGAAACGTATACTGCAGCATTATCATAAATGTTATTTACATGCCGGGCCAAGAATGTTAATAGCCATGGTGTCACGAATCTTCTGGATTACATTTGTACGAAATGAGATTCGCAAAGTTATCCAGAGTTGTGTCACTTGTACCAAATGGGCGTCGGTGCATCCACAACCTTTTTTTTTTTTTTTTATTGAATCGGCAATACACCCACTGCTCTGCATGCCTGTTCAGCAGTGCTTAGGGCAGTGGGTCGCCATCGTTTATTTCAAAATTCAAAATTTAAAAATAACAATTTTCCGTTGGGGTGGATTACCGGACAAACCCCGGCAAAGCCACCCCTCACAATAATTAGTACAAGTTATACAGGGAGGAACGATAAAGCGAATACTTACTGCTCCTCCCCTCACAATTTATATATCTAGGGGGCGGCCAGCCGCCGCCCTTCTTCTCCTCCAACCACGCGATGGAGCAATCCCCTGCAGGGACTGCCTCTCCCGCTCCGCTTCCTCCTTCAGACCCATCATGGTCGAAGCGAAGTGAGCAACCGCTTCCCATTTGGCCGGGGACTCCAGCATTTGGGCGACGAGATCACGTGGCCGGAAACGACCTATAACGCGTGTTCGCGTCGAACAGAGTTCAGTGGAGTGACTATCGCGGTACGAAAACCTACAAGTTAGGTTATCGTGCCGCTGTAGACTTGTATGCCGCGCGACGGGTTTTTTGTAGTACCGCGTCCGTCATCGGTGCACCACTGGTCGCAGCACCAAAGTTTTTCTTGGTTTTTCATAACCACTGGTCATAGCGCCGAATTTTGTATTTATTGCACCACGCAATCACTGGTCGTAGCGCCGAATCTTTCTTTATTATATCACGCAACCATTGTGAGTTTTTTCTTTTGTATAAGTGACATATCTTCAGATTTAAATACAGTAGATGTTTCTTTGAAATGTATAAAATCGTCAGTAATGAGATTTGAGGCAAGTTTCGACAAACTTGATGCCATAAACTTGTAAGTGTCAACAAATCTTAGAGTAAAATTATTATTTATATATTTCGAAAAAGAAATATATTTTTCTTCGCTATTTGGTATGACGGTTATTTCTTTTGAGTCAAGTCCTAGTTGGCGTACGATAAAGTGTGCGTCGTAATTTGATAAATTATGAAAAAAGCAAGGAACGAATTTAGGCATTTGCAATTTTAAATTGCAAGTATTGCATATAGATTGCCTAAATCGACCTGATAAATGGTGGTGATCTGCTACTTTTATATTCCTCGATGTAAATTCAGTTTTACACAAGTTACAATGAGTTGATACAGTATGTAGCTGTTTTGCTTCTTTAGACATTGTTATATGTATATTGGTCTTAAATAATTTATTGATTTTACTTGCTACTTCTATTATAGACTTTACAAATGTCTTGGCCACCTCATCTGTGAACTCGGATCCACGAAAAATTATTGGTGATTGAGGGATATCAAAATTTTCCAATAATTCTTTTGATACATCATCCGACGCCTTAACGTAAAACCCATAACTCATTGGTTGATGAGATTGGAAAGCTAAAGTGTTTTTACCTTTTTTTTCATTTGATTTCAATAACAGAGCCTCGAAGTCCGCGTATATAACTACGGGGTGTCTTTCAGATTTATTCCAGCCATTAAATTCTAACATTGTACCTTCATCAGGTAAACAAGGGAAAATTGGTTTGTGCGGTCCACATATCAATTTATGTTGTTCTAATGCGGCCTGACCACTTAATTTAATTTTACTTTGGTTATCAAATGAAGTAAAGCATCTTTTACAAAAACAAATTTTTGATTTATGACATGTTTTTTGTATTCTAGCAAGACGTGATAAATCATGAATAAAAGTATAATGTTTTTTTTTATTATCAGATAATAAAAGTAAATCAAAGTGATCAGTTTTTTCGTCATCAGAAACTTTTAACGGGTATACTATATGAGATGATGCATTTTTTTCTTTTTTTTCTTTTAAACCATAAACATTTATAGATACGTTTAAATTATTTTTTTCAAATATTTTAATTTCATTAATTGAGGTTGGAAAATTAATACCGGTGAAATTATATCTGTTTTCATACATTAAATAATTTTCTCCTACACGCTGTTTATTTGGGCCTTCGACATGTTTAGCTACTATTGCCCACTTAAAGCAGCATTGGTCGCTGTTCTGTGGGTTTATAATAGCTTTCTTATTTTGAATATCAACTGGAAGAGAAATGTATGACGAGCCGCCCATAGGTGTATACCGATACACACCTAATAACATACCGTCAATAGAAATAAGTGTGAAACCGCTACCTTTTCCTAAATATGCATCTTGTTCTTTTATTAATTTTGAAAATTCATCATCTAGCAGAATATTTATATCGGTATCTGCAAAAACCTCTATAGCAGAGGTCTTGAAAGCTCTATTTTCATTTGAATTTTCTATATTAGGAATATTATAAATACTTTCTAGTTTTAAATTAAATTTAATAGGAAGGTCTGAAGACGATAACAATAGCTTCAACTCGGGTTTGGCTGAGTTAAGGAAATCAATATAGTTCATGAAATTTTCAGTGTTCTTTTTATAATACCATATTATGATATTATTAAAAGATTCACCTATTGGTATAAAACCTTTAGAATTTCCAACCAAATCCAAACGAGCTTTTTTTTGTTTTGTAACAATAGAATTGTCATTATTTGTTCGTTTTCGTAATTCTAAACCAAATATAAATAGAAAAAAAAAATATATTTTAATCTTATCGCTATAATTTATATTATAATTATTATTATTGTTATTATTTTATTTATTATAATTTTTTTACCTTGATTGTTTTCAAAATCATTTACTGCTTTAATTAATAATTCATCGTCTTCTTCAAAATCGTCTCCCCATACAATCGTTTATGATTGCGTAATAAGAGAAATAATAGTCCTGTTTGCGCCGAAACATGGGATATCTGTGTTTAACTTCCTGCTCTCTTGTTCGTAACGGCTGTTGCGTTTGTAGCTGCAGTGCAAGTTGGCAACAATGGTCTTACTAGTGTTGTGAACAACACCCCAGCTATGAACCACGACCGTGGCATCGATGTTTTTTTAGTAAGTAAATAATATAGTAGTTATATCAGGCGGCATTGGTAACATTGATACAAGTCAACAACGCACCCAGGATTTTTTCAAGGGGTGGAAGTCCTAGAATAATAATAAAACTCATTTCATACAATAAAGATAATTTTTACTTTTTATTATTAAAACCAAAATGTATAGTTATAAAAAAATATACTATTTTGATATTGATATTTTAAAACAAAAGAAATTACAAAATTGATAATAAAAAACCTAATCGACGTTTACTTGTTGTGATTACCTACTGGAAGAAATCTGTAGGTTGTACGTTGTATGTGGATTTCTGGGAATTAAATAAAATTATGGTTAAGGACAATTTTTCAAAGCTCTGATCGACCATCAATTAGATTTACTAAGAGAGAAAAATTATTTATGTCATAGATTTAAAGAATATTTTCCATGATATGCATATGAATGAAAAATCTATCCCTTACACGTCTTTTGGAATTCTGATTGGACAATACGAACACTTAAAAATGCCATTTGGTTTAACAAACTCCCCAAGAGTATTTAATCGCTGTATCAAACTTATTTTTCGTGAATTAATTAGATGCAAAGATCTCTTGGTATATTTGTATTATATTATAATTGCTACTAAGATATTTTGCCAACATTTTAAGATATTGAAGAAGGTTTTATGTTTAGCTGCGAAACATGATATACAATTTCAATTTGATAATTGCTTTTTCGGTTAACAAGAAATAGAGTATTTAGGTTATTTAGTTAATAAACGAGGTATACAATCAAATTTAAGATATGTCGACGCTATGCTTAATTATCCTGTTCCGAAAAATTAAAAATAAGCTAGGCAGCTCCTCGGACTGGCCAGTTATTGTCGTCGTTCCTTTTATAATTTTTCAGTCATAGCTATGCCTTTATATGATCCGGTAAAAAAAATTTGAATTGTATTTGATTTAAATGAACAGGAAGCATTTAATAATTTGAGTTTGGCATTAACTAAAACATCCGTATTCGTTATATATTCACCCATTGCATATACAGAGCTACATTGTAACGCGAGTCCGACCTGTTTAGGCGCAATATTGTTTCAGAAACAAACAAATAACAGGATGAAACCCGTGTTTTATTTTAGTCCACGCACGTCGAATAATGAGTCGAAATTGTATAGCTGCGTTGTGGAGTGTCTAGCTATCATATACGTGATAAAACGGTTTCACAAATGCTCGTAGACGTCGTCGGACGATTACCACAAATATTAACTAGATATGTATAAGAAAATTACATCGTCACCCCGGCCATTAATTAAAAACATTTACCCGATTGTACATTTAAACAGTGCTAGTCAAATGGCACTCTATCTTACACGGCAAAATCCATCGTTGGGAGAGATCTACCAGAAGTTTAATTCATTTTTATATGATATATATGAAACTTATGAAAAAAAAAAATAGTATAAACGTTTTTTACCGTGTTTAGTTAACGTCGAACCGACGGTCGCGGACTGAGAGTGTCGCGCGCTTTTGCTTGTGGATGTACGCGTATATGTCGATAAGCACGAAATGCTAGCGTAATAGTATTACGTACAAAACTCAATAAGATTTGCATTATATTTCACATTTTTTCAATAAATTACACAGTACTCTGTAGCGTTATTCACCATAACGATTATATAAATGGTTTTATGTAAATATAAATGTCAATTAGTTGTACACTTTGTAATGCTTGCAAGCTTATTTTTCGGCGTATGATATAGATTTTTTATTTTAATCAATTGGTGTGGGATAATATATAAAATGTTAGTAGTTAGGCAGATTAAATATAATACATAATTCAAGTTTTCATTGATTATTATTTACTTTAATTAATATAACAAGTAAATTAACAAAAAATTATTAAATATATTATTCAAACCTATTTAACAACAAATTATATAGATTATTCGAACATATTCCATGTTAACATATTGTATAAACAATTATCAACAATTATCAACTCAAAAATAATAATAATATGGAGATGACGTTGATAGCGTAGAATATCATTATCTTTTTCCCCCTAAATAGTCAATACTATTCTATGTCATAAAACTCATTAGAAGTCGGTACATTTTAAAATTTTAAAATGAATAATAATAATTTTAGTATATTACATTTGCTAAAGTAATTACTATAATGTAAATAATACAGGTAAATAAATTATACAGTTATACACAGTGATTTAGTGCAAATGTAAAATAAATAACCATTTTAAAATATAATATTTAATTATTTATATTTATTAAAGAATTTATATAAATTAAAAAATGAAACAAAGTAAAATTAATTATAATTAAATAGCTGAGATGCCAAAAACAAATATTTTACAGTCATAAAATAAACATCAATTTTTATATATGTAATATATTGTAATATATGTATATATATTTTTATTTTAAAAATGAAACCCCTATTATTTTTCTGTTGATGGTCATTTGTTTATCGACGTCTTATTATTGACAAATTCGGAATATTCATTTTTACATACTAATTAAATACATAATAATATTTTATTATCTTAATTTTAAATTATAATATTATCCATGTATAAAATAAAAATAGGTAAAATGCAATAAATTTTAAATTGCTTCTTTAGTCTAGGTTAGATATTCACAACCGATGTGCCAAGAACTTCAATTAAAGATACCGCGAAGTTATTGAAAATATAAAGAATTCATACATAGCTTTTTTATCAATAAATGCAGGTTTGGTTATAACATATGTCTAATTAAAAACAACGATAACAAAAAAGACTATAGATTGTAGGGTTCCCTGGGATTTTTATAAAATACCCAAAAATGTCGTAGACAAATAATTGTTGAGAAATACTGGTCTTGATATTAAATACAAATAAAAACATTCATATAACATATACATAAACCAAACCATAATAAATATTACTACTTGTTTCGATAACTGATGAAACTCAATAATTTTACGTTAAAAGTAAGTAGCCACAGTGTTATTTATTATATCCTCTTATGTATCTGATTTCCACATCAAATTAAATTAATACGTCATTATGAGGTTTTTTCAATATTAGATTTTATTTATTATTTAAAAGTTTTGGTCTCTAATTTAATATTTAATATTAAATGGTTAGATGGTGAGTGGAATGATGAGAAAAGATAGAATCCTTTTTCTAGAAATGAATATGTATGAGGAAGCATAAGAGTAGCGTCGATCGAGGATAAGATGAGGGAGAATAGACTTATATGGATTGGTCATGTTATGAGGAGAGAAAATTGGGAAGCTGTAAAAACGGTTATGGAAATGAACGTTGAAGGAAGAAGAGGATTAAGAAGACAAAAGAAGAGGTGGTTGGATTCGATTGAGTGTGATATAAGGACTGCTGGTGTGTGCGTAGGTGATGTGGAAGATGATATCAAGTGGAGGTTCAGAACACAGGTGACCGACCCCAAATTGCTGGGATAGATGAGAGGAAAAAGAAGAAGAAGTAAAATATTTTAAATAAAATGTGACATTAAACAAAATAATTAGGAGCTCTTCTCAAATCAATTAATATCTATAAATTACCTGAAGTGAATCTTTTCTTTTCTATAGAAACGAATAATTTCAATATCCTCGTACGTAAATATATATATATATATATATTTTATTCAAACTTTATATTTTTGTATATAAATATATACATTTAAAAATAAATATAAATTAAATGTTATTTGTATCAACAACTAAATAACAAAAACAAAAACATATCTCTAAACTCAACTATTAAAATATTACAATATTTCAAAAAAACGCTTAATTAAAATCTAAACAACATTGACACATACTTAATATTTAAAATTAGGTTCCTCAATAAAAACGAATATATTTTATTTATATAGAAAAAATAGAATAAAAATAAATTTACATGGATTCTATTATGGAGTAATACTAGATGTTATCGCAGTGAAGAATATATTAGATATAATAGTTTTAAAACGAGTACTATATTTTATAATTATCCAACAGGGGAAAATTAACTAATTTTTTAACTGATTAAATAAAATAAATAAAAAATACGTAAAAATAAAGTTCATAAGTTATAAATCAAATGATTTTATTTGCAAATATTAAAAAAAAAATATTTTAATAGACTTTTAAAAATGTGTAATTATATACAAATAATATAAATATAACATATAATATATGTAAATTTATAATTGCCCAATTAGAAATATAAATATAGGATAAGAACTCCTGTAGTTCTTATCCTATATTATATACTCTTATATGATCTAATATTGTTTATTTTAACAAACCAAAACTGCAAATTTTATAAATAAATAAAGTAAAATAGAATATGTATCTGGTCTTTTTTCTTTTTTTAAGCATTTTAGCATAATATTGTTTACAATATTCTAATTAAGAATATTTTAAAAAGCTATTGTAATCGAATCAGTGTCGGCCTGGCACACCAAATACTCTTGAATCTTTTTTTTAGGGGTCCAGATTTATTTTACAAATGTAATTACTTTTGTTCTACTCATTATTTTTCATTTTTTTAAAATAACTACTAAAATATAGTGCTACAACATAAATATTTTTAAATATTTTTTTATTTTATCTCAAAATTTAAAATTTAAAATTTTAGTTTAAAATTTTATAGACAAATCAAATTAGTTATTTTGTAAACCTAGTTTTTTAAATCTGTTGGTGTTTATTTTTATAATAAATTTAAATGAATTGATTTCGTACAATTTTTTCACGTTTGTGAAAATTTGTATGAAACTGTATGTTTACATTATAATAAACAGTATATTTCTTATCTTAGCCAATGCTCGTCATATAATTTTAATATATTTTTACAAAATGTTTTACAAATTTTCACAAACTTAAAACTTTTGTAAAAAATCAACGGATTAACATTTATTAGACTGTAAGCACTAAAACTTTTATGGTATTATAGTATTTATTTATTTTTTAAAAAAGTGAAAAATATTGAATAGAACAAGAGTTATTGCATTTGTCAAATAGATCCGGGATACTCTGTATAATACATTTTCAAACATCAACCAATCTAAATTTGAGTTGTCATTAAATTTTAAATTTTATAATTTATAAAAATAAAATTAATCTGTTTAACAATTTTTTTAAAACAAATAACACTGTATTGGTTATAACTTATAACTAATAAGTTATAGATTTAATAGTAACATAAATAGTAATATATAATTTGTAAACATATCATTAAATTATTAATAATTATTACAATAGTTTCAAAATCAATGCAAACACTATAAATATTAACACATTAATAATAAATATCAAAAACATAATAAGAAAATCATCAGACACATAACATAAACACAAATATTTTTTAGTGATTTTTTTTTTGTTATACCAACAAACTGGTTTAACTACATAACTTTAATTTTTCTATCTAATCCAGCTAAATTACATACAGTACTCAAGCAATTTTTAGGTAATATTTTATTAGTCTTAATGATAGAGAAGCTTTTTGGATCCAACCAATGTAAGTCTTTTAACACATTTTCGTTAGGCACAACTCTTGATTAAATACTACTATGTATAAAATCTAAAATTAAAGATGCATCACATTTAAATTTTTTATATGGTGATATACATATTAACTCATCATTATATTTTTCATTTGAAAGTTTTTTTGTTTTTGGTATACACTTAATGGGGGAATATTTTCTTCAATATTTATTAAATCTCCTTCATCAAAAAAATCATTAATTTTATTAATAATACATTGACACTTTTTGTATAAATTTAATATGAAATTATCATTTTTCCTATTATTAACTTGTTTTTGTAAAACAACTATCATTTTCTAAGCTTGTAAATAGTCAATATTTTTTGTTTATAAATAAACAGACACAGGTGTTGTAACAGAATAAATATCAAGTAATGAATTTGATACGCATATAATTTCAATCTTTGACCAGTTACTTTTCAAAGTTTTAGCCATATACTTTGTTTGTCTATTAAATTGTAAAAACCAATTCCACTCGAATCAAAACAAACGACTAGACTCAGTAATCGTTCTTGCACAACACCATTAAATACATAGTGGATAAATATTGCTAATTGGTCATAACTAGGGCTCGGAAGTTATAGGAGTTAAAAAAGGCAAAATATGCATCCAAATATGCACAAAAAATTGTAAAATATGCATGAAAATATGTTAAATATGCAAAATAAAATTTATTAAATATGCAAAAAAATTTACTACGTATATACAAAAAAATTTATTTTTATGTTTGACTTAATGTTTTGGCTTGTATTTTGTGTTTGATGTATTGTAATTTTTTCAATCTAAAAATATATATAGAATAAAAGTTATTTGAAAAATTATATTAATTTTTTTTAATTCATTAAACATGTAGATTATTGTAACCGTCATACCTGTAAATGTATTGCATTGAATAACCAGAACTTTCTTGATATTTTCTATCTCAAACGAACGACGGTTGTCTGTAAGTACATTTTTGTAGCGCGAAAAACTTCTTTCAACATCCGATGAAGTTATGGGTGCGTATTTAAAGTGCGCCAAGTCATTCCCATTTAAGTCTTCTGGTAGTCCTTCCATTGACGTTGCTTCACCAGTTAAAATGCTTGATATTTTTTTTAAATCATTAAAACCACGGTTTTTTTCCAAAACATTTTTTAATTTTTCTTTGATTGCAGTGCCTGCCTCGTCAATAATGTGTTCTAACTTATTTTCGACGGATTTCACTATCGCTATTAATTCATGTAACGGGAGTTTTTGTTTTTCGAGTTGTGTTATTGTTGTCGGTAAAAAACCATAATTTGCATGAATGAAAGTTAAGTTCATTTCCACAGGGAAACGGTTCCAGGGAACGGTCATTCATTTAAATACGTTTTTCTTAAAGTAGATTCACATGGAATATCTTTAAGGGTATATTTTTCTAGGAATGACCGAAATTCAGTATTCATAATTTTATTAAGAGGAATATTAGCACACATCATTGACTTACATTAATCTTTTGAAAATTCACACTTTTTGGAAGTACTTGAAGAGAAAAACTGTTGTGTAGTTGATACCTTCATACTATTTCGTTGACGATTTAACAACCGCTCATGTTTATTCGTTTTTACATACTGAGTAACCGTAAATCGTTTTTCGCAATTCACTTTAACTTCACAGATCTTACAAAATAAAATAGTACCGTCTGTTGAAAAAACATTTTCACCGAATTCTAAAACGAATTTTCTAGTTTGTGAAATTTTCGGCATATTATAATTTTTTAAAACACTTAGGTAGATTTTACAGAGCACGGACGAATTTATTACACGCGACAGTTCACACATGACTGACGAGGAAAATATACTTGCCCATATAATTCAGTCATACACCTATAAATACACTATTATATAGAACAAATTGCTATTAGATTAACGATAACGTCGATAACATAGACGTTAGTGCAATAAAGATAAATACGCTCAGTTAATACGTCGCGACTGTTAATTTAATGCGATATAGTGACTATATGGTTACGGTACGGTATGGCGATTATATGCTATGTTAAATAATCGGAAATAAAATAATAAAACCATAATTATTAGAAAAAAACATCAATTTATTTAGAAAATATTAAACGAGCATAAAAATCCAATTAAAATTGAGAAATATGCATAAAAAGCATATGAAAATTGAGAAATATGCACTTTTTTTCTAAAATTGACAAAATATGCAAAAATATGCACTTTTAAATTTTTTTATTTAAGATTATCATTGTATAGAATAGATTTCTAGCTTGGTCTGCTATAAATTAAGGGTATACAGAAAAATATGCAACTCCTACAACTTCCGAGCCCTAGTCATAACACTTACATCCTGGGACTATCAACATTATACTAAATTTTTGACATTCTTTAATTTCTTTAACAATGATACTTTGAATAACAGATCCAATTGGTACAATAATTTTATCATTTATAAAATGCTTAGACATAAAGGTTAACTTTGGTTAATGGTAAACCATTGATCCACGACCTTTTTTGATTTGACTTTTTTCACTAAAAGTAATTGAGTTTTGTACATGTTGATTTAAAATTACATCATATTTAGCTATTAACTTTACTAGTTCTAAAAATTGTCGTGATTATCATAATACATTTTTAAAGAAAAAGCTGCTTCTTGTTTACCTTGATTGGGGATACCTTGGTGACCAATAAAAATAACTATGTCTATTAAACGTTTAAGTACTCTTCTCCGATTTTGGACTTCTTGTGTCTTTTTTGCCATAACATCACATTTTTTAATACACCTATTAATATTTATTTAATTGAAAACGAATTGATATGCATGAAGAATTTGCAATGCAAAAATATTTTGAATAGCGAATCGAAAGGCGAATACGTTTTGAACTATGGTAGTAATTGCAGATGACCGTGTGCGTTTCGATTCATATTTTATGTAATTTTGACTTCATGTCAGAGCCCTTGGATCTCTTTTTAGACCTATACAATGCGGGTTATACCAGTCGATCATATTTCTAAAATTAACAGTGGATTTCACGATAACGCGACGTGGCATTATTATCAATGAAATAAAATAGTACACAGGCTTAACCATGAGATTTTTAAAGTGGGAAATTTGATTGAACAGTTTTATCAATTGGGTTTTTAATTTATTTACGATTTCTGCGGTTATTTCGTCACTGTCATAAGACTTACAAACGGTTTACCGTGCTCGCCGTTTAAATCGCATCGAATACTAATGTAGTAGTGCATACGGATGCTTACAATCAAATATGCTATGATCTATGTATTTATGTATGTTTTGAATGTGCTATTATTTATAACATTTAACAATAAAATTGTGTAATAATACGAGTACAAAGGGAAGACTTCTAAACTGGTGAAGACAGTGTTAAAAAATATTGGTATAAAAAAAAGTAGATGGAGCTCCGGCCGCATTCGCTGCCTAGCGTCCATGGCCAGTCCGACCCTGATTCCAATGCTCATATTTCTGTGGATTACAACAATATATTTATCAAATACAAATTTAGCCACTCTTAGCATTTGTTCCGCATCTTGAAGACACAAGTTGAAAATAGGTTCAGAATAAATATAATATTTAAAACAAAGCTGTCGATTATAAATTACTTTTATTGTAGATAATTTTAGCTATACAAAAGAATACCATACTATGAAGTGCGAAATTATAGTATTCATATTACAATCTTGTAGAATATAAAAATATTATAATAAATAATTTCCAGTGTCTTAGAGGGTAGTAGTAAATTTCATTCAGATTGCTGGACGTATTTTTTTTAGTAGTTATAAAATAATGTAACTTAATTTTTATTCTTTAATAATAAACAAGTTAATTCTTTTTTTCGACAAATCAAATTAATTTTATGAAAAAATAAAAAATAATAATTCAAAATAAAATGTAAGAAGTAAATTATTTTTTAAAAAAAGTAACTTGAAAAAATTTAAAATTTAAATGATCCATTGAGGAACATAAAAATAAGAAATAAATTCCTGAAGATATATTATATTGTATTGATTTTTCTTCTAATAATCCAAAACTGAAGAATTTGTAAATAAATGGAGTAAGAAATGAAATGTATATAGTATTTTTCTTAATAGTATTTATTATGTTAGTTACAATGATCGAATTAAAAATATTTATAAAGAAATATGTTTTAAATGCTCATATTTTTGTAGTTTACACCAATACTTTAATACACAAAATGAAGCCACGTTATCATATGTTCAACATCTTGTTGACGCAAAATTGATACAGAGTCAGACTATATGCAAAATTATAATCAAAACTTTTGCTTTAAATTTACCATTTTTGTAGTTTTTCTTAGCTATACAAAGGGATAATATAATATGAAGTGCAATATTATAGTATACATATTATAATTTAGTTGAAAATATTAAAATGAAAATTAATAATTTTCAGTGTATTAAAGTGTGGTAGTAGATTTTAATCCTCCAATATTGAACAAGTTAATAACAAGTTTTTTAATCAGTTAAGATGAGTTGGTATAAAAATATATGTTTTATGTATATATTAATATGTATGATGTTATCTATTTTTTTTTAAATGACTTAACAATATTTATAATTTAAAAAATCCAATGAGGAATATAAAAATACGATAAGAACTGTAAATATATTATCATGTATTATTATTTATTTTAACAATCCACAACAGAAAAATGTATAAATAAATGAAGCAAAAAAACAAATGTATCTGGTTTTTAATTTTCTTGAAGTTGTTTAATCAGTGGTGTAGCAAGAGTATGGCGAACTGTGCCTATGCCAGAGACGGAAATTCCAATGAGTTACAAAATTATGCTTAAAAAAATGGTATTTTATTTATTCTACCTCCAAAATGAAATTTTTCCATTATATTTTTTGAAATGTGTATAATTTTGTCTAATTCTACACTCTACGTTTGAATTTAATGAAGAAATAAGGAAAATAGCATAAGGGAATTCCATATTGTTCCAGTAATAATTTTTTTCAATGTGCAATTCTATGTCCAAACTGAATCCATGCGTTGCGTGTATAGCGTGCACGCAAATAAAATAAACTGTGAGTAAGTTCGAACGTGACCTAATTAATAAAAATAATAATACTAATAATGTGGAATTTTTACATAGTTTAAATATAATTAAAACTACTAAGCAATACAAATTACAAAAATAATGATAGTTTTGTTTGTTGAAGTTTTGTATAATCGCACTTTACTTCAATTAAAATATTAAAAATTAATTTGTATATAAAAAAAGAAAAATATAAAATATTATATAAACTTCACAATCTATTAGTGAAAAAAAATATATTTAAGTTATCAAATTGGTAAAACGTGCTTTTTTCTAAGTTTGCCAGGGGCAATATCGAGTCTACCTACGCCACTGTATCTAACATTAAATTAGTAAAAGTGTTCTTATTATGAATATTTAAACAAATTATTTTATTCAAATGCTTATATTTTTGTAGTTTATATCAATATTTTTATCAAACACAAAATGAAGCCACACTTAACATATGTTTTACATTTCGTAGATACAAATTGAAAAAAAGACACACTTGTAATATTTAAGACAAAGCTGTCGTTTAAAAATTACCCCTTTTTTTGGCTAGTTTAGCTATACAAAGGAATAAAATATAATGAAGTGTATTGCTCTGATATACATATTATAATCATATTGAAAAGTTTAATCTAAAATGAAATAATTTTCAGTGTAATACATTGTGCTATTAGATTTAAATCGAATAAGAGGAGGTATCGGTTTTAGTTATTAGAAAATAATGTATTTTCTTTTTTTAGTCTCTAAGAATGAACACGTTATTTATTTTTTGTAAAGAATCGAGTTTAGTTTATAAAAAAAATATTTACTTTAATTTAACATTAAAATGTATGATGTACACTATTTTCAAAATAAAGTAACTTGACCAAATTTAATATTGCAAAGATTTATTCAGATATATACATTTAAAACACATTTGGTCAATTTACGATGAGTTTCCTTATTTTGATATACTAAGATAGAATATGTTAACAAATTTTTATAGCTGGGTCAGTAAATTTATTAAAATACTTAAAAATTAAGATATACATGAATTGTATTTGCAATATTTAAAAAAATTAAATTAACCAAATTTAAAATTGCAATGATCCAATACGGAGTATTAATAAATGATAAGAACACCTGTAGTTACATAATGATTTATTATTCATTCATTTTACAATACTAAACTGAAAATTTTATAAAGGAATAATGAAAAAAGAAATATATCTTGTGCTTTTTTTAATTTATTTAACCTAATATTAGTTACAATGTTCTAAATAGGAGTATTTTTAAAACATAATTTCATACAAATGCTTATATTTTTGTAATTTACAACATTATTCTTATTAAACAAAAAATGAAGTACTCAACATATTTGTTCTACAGTTCGTAGACACAAATTGAAAATAGGCTCAGAATAAATGTAATATTCAAAAAAAAGCTGTCGATTAAAAATTACTTGACTCGTAGTTAAATTTAGCTATAAAAAAGAATATCATATGAAGTCAATTTTTTGGGTTTACAAATTATAATTTTATTAAAAATTAAAATATTATATTAAATAATTTCTAGCGTATTAAAGTGTGGTATTAGGAATCAGTCAAAATGCATAACGTAATGATTTTAGTAGTAATGAAATTATGTAATTTTAGTATAATTCACTGATAATGAACTTATTAACTTTTTTTTTCAACAAATCAAATTTAGATAATAGAATAGTATACTATTAAGGTTCAAAAAAATGTATGATGTCAAATACTTAAAAAATACAAGTAAACAGATCTGTTCTGGCTTTTAAATGGACTGTATATAAATGTTTTTCTTTTAGATTCAAAATAAAAACAATACGGTTTTATTTAGCGCAATCATTGCGGACAACTATTTTAGTAAAACTTAATACCAATAATTGTGGCACAAGACGTGCTGGCCAGCAGAGGGAAAAGAGATGAAACTACTTCTAAATACAATATTATTTACTAGACATATAACTAAACTTATAATAAAAAGACCGTGCTATGGTGGTGATGGTTGTCAGACGGTGATGGCAGTATGGTAGATGACGGTGACTGTAAATGAGGGTAATTGACGGTAAATGACGGTAAAAATGACGGTAAACCGAGCGCACTTTTACACGACGTAGTACAATTACGGTAACGGTACGGTACTTGCCGTGTGTCGGTCGGCAGTGGTCGGGAACCTACAACTTTATGGTTATGCTAATTCCGCGTAGTGTCCAGAGGGAAGGGGGCACTGCCGATATCGATGATTACGCCTGAACATACCGGCCACCTTGAAGTACCTTAGGTACTTCAATTATTCAACGGTAGTAGACAAAGTTTCACCGACGGGCGGCGGAGAACTTTTCCCGTTGAGGTGCGTATTTGTGTAATTCGAACGACTCCATCTGTTCCGGAAATCGTATCAATGACTCGCGCGGTACTCCATGTCAGGGGGGGAGTAGGTTCCTTGAGGATCACCAAGTCGTCAATTTTAAGGTTAGGGACTTGCCGATTCCACTTAGGTCTTTCTTGAAGCTGATGTAAATACTCCTTTTTCCAACGAAACCAGAAATGTTAATATATTTGATGTATCAAAGCCCAACGTTTATGCGTACTACTATGGATTTGACTCTCTTCATTTTGTGGGGACGGAACAGTTACTATTAGCTCCATAGTAAGAAAGTATCCTGCTGTTAAGGGTGTGAAGACATTTGGATCAGATGACATGGCACTTAAAGGGCGAGAGTTAAGAGTGGCTTCTACTAGGTGTAAAACAGTATTAAGCTCTTCGTATGTTAGGATCCTCTCTTGAACTACACGGTAAAGTAATGTTTTAGTGGACTTTACTATTGCCTCCCACAGACCTCCCATGTGTGGTGCTGCGGGTGGGTTGAAATGCCAATTAATTTGGTTACTGACACCGTGATTGACGAATTTTGGTTCTCGAAGTATGGCATCCACTTTTTTCGAGTATCGTTGAGTACCTACAAAATTCGTACCACGGTTACTATACATATCTGTGCAATGACCCCGCCGGCTAATAAAACGGCTTAAAGCAGCAATGAAAAGCGGAGTAGACATGTCTGACATGAGTTCAGTATGAACCGCAGTGGTTACCATGCAAACAGATATGCATAAGTAAGTTTTTGTAACTTTAATTTTCCGTAATATTGCGGCTTTTACCTAGAAAGGACCGGAAAAGTCTACTCCGACGCGACTGAACGATTTGACTTGAGTAAATCGGAACGCTGGAAGATTTCCCATAAACGGAGGATTTGTCTGTGGTTTTATTGGGAAGCATGGTATACATTTATGGAGTCACTTTTTGATGATACTAAGTGCTGAAAGAATCCAGTAATTTTGCCGTAAAAGATTATGCATGGTTTGGGTTCCCGGATGACCTTTATTACGAACAAAATCTATGAGTAATTCAGTCAATCTAGAATTTTTAGTTAATAATATAAGATATTTTTCATTGTAAGATATCTGTGAGTTCTTTAAATGATCACTTAATTTGATCAACAATTCCTCATCTAAAAACGGTGATAACTTACGAACCGATGTGGACATTTGTTTACCTGTAGCAATGTTTTTACTTATGTCTTCAAAAAATACGTGTTGTATCCATCTAACTAATGATCGCAATGCTGTTTCAGTTTCTGCCACAGTTGGGGGAAAAGTACAAGGTATAGGTTTTCCCAAAATATAGCCTCTCACTCTTAACCAGTAAGCTGTAATTCTCAAGATTTTTTGAAGATTGTCCGACTGATATAAAATATGACTTTCTTTATATTTGTCTTGCGAAACAAGCGCGATAGTTTTCCCTTCTGCTTCTTCTTCCAAACGGCTGGTTGGATCGTTAGTGTTTTGAGATGGCCAAGTATTTTTGGATTGATCTAAAAACATCGGACCCTTCCACCATAAGTCATGGTTTGCAAGTTTTTGAGGACTTAGGCCCCGTGAAGCGCAATCAGCAGAGTTTTCTTCAATGGAAACATGTCGTCAGGTGTGCCCCTTCGTTGGCTACGAACGTTTTTAACTTACTCGTAGAAGATCTGATCCACGCTAATGCAACTGTGGAGTCAGTCCAGGCGGTAACGGTTTCAATAGATAAGGAAGTTAAATTTTTGAGAATGAAATCCAGAAGGTGTGCTAACAACCATGCTCCGCACAGCTCCATTCAAGGAATCAACATTTTTGTGGTTGGAGAAATTTTTGCTTTGCCCATTAGAAGATGGCAACTAATTTTCTCACCAGTACACACCCTTAAATAAACTACTGCCACGTAGGCGGCTTCTGAGCTATCACTAAACTCGTGTAGTTCGTAATGTGGGTCTAGTGACAAGCCGAGGTACTCGCAAAGATGCTAGGACTGGTAATTCTTGGTGATATTGTTGCCACGTATATTTCGCATCTTCGGGTATAATATCGCCCAAGCCGACATTGAGGACTCAAAGATACTTCATGAAGCGTTTTAGATCAGTATTGACGGGTGCCAACAGTCCTAGGAGGTCGTAAATTCTAGCTATTTCGAATAAAATGGCTCTCTTGTTATATTTAACAGGATTGGGCTGATATTTGTAACATAATGAATCAGCATTTGAATCCCAGTTTAGTCCCAAGACTTTGGTATAGGTTAACTAATGTTCTTTACATGTCATTGGAAGGGTTCGCTGGTAATCTAGTGGAATGTTATCTAATAACTTTGCAGAATTACTTCACCACTTGCGTAATTCGAAGCAACCTTTTGCAAAGGTGTTTTCGAGTTTTTGCTGTAGATCTATGGCCACTTCTTCACTTTCTGCACCAGTAACTACAATGCCGTATTTACCAGTAAACACTATAAGCTAGTGCTCAGGGCGGTAATTTCTCAAGGGCGGCAAATAATTTTTAATATTACATTTTTACTAAAATAAATGCAACTAATTATAAAATGTTTTTAGACCAACGGGATTGTGGTAATATTTATATTTTATGTTTTTCAATTTCATAATCGTAGAGTTTATCGCTTTATTATATAGCATTGCTGCATTATTTGTAAATTTTTCGTTATCGTGTTGTAAACAAGTGGATACGACGATCGTAAAATAAGTTATTTATATAACATGGGTTGACGATTGTGTGTTTATCTGTACCTAATCACAATAAAAAAAAACCCAATCATTAGTCAATGCAATCGCGAACGAGCTCATATTGTGGCATATTCTATAGAATTATAGTAACGAACGTGTTCGGTGTTATTTTTTTTTAATGCAGACGAAGTTCACACTTTTCTTATTTGTATGAATATATGATTTTTAAATTTTTATTTGTAACATTTTTATTAAAACTATAGTAAAATGAGTGACGGTCGATCACGTTTAAGTGGCTATAAGTATAAAAAAATCGCGGAAGAAAAAAAAATCAATTAAATAACTTAGTACAAAAAATCCCAAAAATAGATTCTTTTTTTAAACCAAACATTTTTTTAAATGAAGTTGACAATTATGAAACTACACAGAAAACGCTCGCTAGTTGTTCAAACTCGGGTATTAGTACTACGGACATCACTTATATTCAAAACGTCACATCTTCAGAAAGTTGTTCAAATAATAATACTGAAAAAGATGATGTACCAATAATCGATTTAATGAGCGAGGATCCTGCAAAATGGGTAATTAATTAATTATCTTCAAAGTATTAATACAAATATTGATGGAATTATCTAATTATCAATACACTTACGCGGTAATAATTTAGTTACAGATTTCCTAACGTAGATATTGCTCTACGTATGCTTTTATGTATGGCAATAACTAATTGTTCAGCCGAGAGGTCTTTTTCTACGTTAAAACGTGTAAAAAATTATTTGAGAACAAGTATGGATGGGAATAAACTAAATTCATTGAGTTTATTGGCAATTGAAACTGAACTAGTGAACAAAATGGACTTCGATGCCATAATAGATGATTTCGCGACTCAAAAGTCGCGCAGAAAGCCGATCAAACACGACTCGCACTTCAGTTGTAGTATTTTCAGATCGTAAAACAGCTTGGTGTGGAATGTAATACATGTTTTCTTCACATTTGGATTTATTAATCATTGGAGACATGTGGCCAGTTTCTAAGTAGTCCCTCATTGCAGAATTGTATTATTTATGAAGCTTTGGTGATTTTGTAAACTTATTTTCCAAGTTTCTCAAATGGTATAGAGCTAAATCTTTTGATTTTTCGAATAAAGGCGGATTTCGTCTAAACGGAAGATGAACTGCGTTTCGTCCATCTTGCTGACGAGTAGTAGTCGTTTGATAAATAAGCTCACACTCTAAATTATTTGGGCAACTTTTTTTGGCTTTTGGGACTACTTCGATCTGATTTATAGATTCTAGTGAACATTAGGTAACAATCGGTTCGTTTTGTTCGTTAGAAGTTTTACCCATTAAAACCTAACCAAATACTGTAGAAAGTGCTATAGGTTGATTCAATTTTCCTTTCCTTTTGCCTCCTAAGAATAGATGTGGATAAATATCGGCTCCTATTAAAATATCAACTGATACTGCTTCGAAGAAGAATGTGTCGGCTAAATTCAAACCCGTAATGTGTGGCCATGAATTATTCCACACTCTCTTTGATGAAAACGACTAGTCATACATGTTAAAATGAGAACATCAATGCTAAAACGGGGATTTTGTTGATCGACGAGACTTATTTCAACATTAGTCCTAACTCTTACCACTGGGACCTCAGTTCCGGACAAAGCTTCGACGGTTACTGCACACTTTTCTCTTTTTAATCCTAAAAACTGGACACAGCGCTCAGTGACGAAGCTGCTTTGGTTTGCGCTGTCGAGTAGGGCTCTTACGGTAACGGATTACCCACTTTTGTTTTGAAGAACCACAGATGCTGTCGCTAACAAAATAGATGTTCCATATCCTTTTGTTTTTGTGCCAGCAACTATTAAATGGTTTGTAGTGACGGTCGGTTCGGTTTTTTCTAAATGGAGTAAAGTATGGTGCCTACCACTACACTGAGAAAAGTTTCGTTGGTTTTTACATTCACCTGCCATGTACATACTAAAGCAGATAAAACATCTTTTCAAATCTTTGATGGTTTGCTGACGCTCGATTGGTGTTTTATCTTTGAACGCTCGGCAGTTAATTAGTAAGTGACCTGGCTGGACATTACAGACTGGATAGAAAAATGACTTTTTTACGTTTTGGTTATACTTGAAGTTTTAACTTTCCTTTCTTGTTCAATTTTATGTTCTAGTTGGCTGCTAAATAATGTGGTAGTTTTCTTTGGTTTGTGTTCTTTTGTTGTTAGCTTGACACTTTCTTGAATAACATTAGCGGATTTACAATATTTTGTCAAAAACGTAGTAAACTCTATCATAGATGGGTCTTCGGACGTATCTACTAATAATTCCCACTGTGCCCTTAAATAATTATCTAATTGCTTTTGCAGCATATGGAGTAAAATTAGATCTCATTGGTCTACTGCATAAGATAGATTTTGTAGGGTACCCTTAGACTCTAAAATTACATTGTGTAGTGTACGCGTGTGTGTGTGTGACGAACGTTATCGGTAAATATTGTCGTGTCCGTTGCGATAATGATGAGTACGGCCGTAGGTAACATTCGCGGTCGCAACTAAGTCAGTGTGGTAGGGTCCGCCGACTGTGTGGTGGGACCTTTGCCGCGATCGAGAAGTGTTATTATAGTTTATATAAAATATAAAATATCTGAGTAGAATTAATTGTTTATATTTCGTTTGTTTGTTACTGACGGAATTGATGATTATCGGCCATCCAGTTCTACAATTGAGTAGTTTTCTAATAAAACTATTATCCCCAAGGGTTGCTCTTGGTGCACTAAATAGGGCTTCAATATGATTATCTGCGTTAACACGGCGATTTGAATAGCGCACATTCAATTGCTTTAAAGCAAGTTCGTAGTTAATATCGGTCAACATAAAATTTGCTATCAAACCCAATGTTTCTCCTACCAAGTATGACATCAAATATCCAAATTTTATCACTGATGACATATTAGTCTCCCCAATTAATTTGTCAAACATATTTCTAAAGCTGGTATATTCTATCGGATTTCCTCTAAATTTAGGTACAACTAACTTTTCAATCGGATGATAGGAATGTGAGATACTGGGGTGGTTTACTTCAAAAAATGTTTTATTAAGTGAAGCGTCGGCATCTACCTCAGGTAAATGTTCATCTGCAAATATTTTACAATCAATGTATTTCTCTTTAAAAAGAGCACGCAGTTTATCTGGATCGACAATATCTACCACGGGTGTACCTTTACATTGCTGACGTATTATTATCATTAATTGCGTTTCGAAATCAGTAAATAAATTATCAAGCGTCGCGTACATTATTTTTAAATAATTTTTAGTTAGTTTGTTCGATGGATTGTTTTCTATTGCTTCCCCAGCTTCGTAAATATGCTGTATTCTACACTGAAGACCAGTTATACGTGCTTTCATTTCCTCATAAACACCCATTTTCAATTAAAATTGAATACAGCCAACTATAAGAAAGTATATATTTTTTACTTTTTTTTAATGGTATATTTGACACGGAGTACTTAAGATTCAGTTTAAAAAAATAAGAATGAATTATAAAATTTAAAGCGGAAATGTTAATAGAAATGTTCTACAGGTGCATGTTTTGATGTATCACACGTGATAGGTGAACAGATGCACGTTGTATTCACGGTACGGATACTACCAATTCTTTGCGGCAACAGTACGCTCGACGTTTAAGGCGGTGACAATTCAAAACCGATAATAATAAACACGAACAAAATAATACAGATTTTAATTGCACCGATTCAAAATACGGTGGAAATGTATATACAATAAGTCCGAGAGGTTAAAGTCCAGTTTTTAGATAACGGTTAGCAATATTTAACAAAACATTGTACTGTGAAAATATAATAAATATAAATATAAATATACGAACAAATATAATATAAGTAAAACAAACGCACTGAATTCAATCACTCAGAACACAAATATAAGTATCCTAGGCTCGAAGGACCAAATGTTCTGGCTTTTAAATGGACTGTATATTAATGTTTTTCTTTTGGATTCAAAATAAAAACAATACGGTTTTGTTTGCCGCAATCATTGCGGACTACTATTTATGTAAAACTTAATACCAATAATTGTGGAACAAGACGTGCTGGTCAGCAGAGGGAAAAGAGAAGAAACTACATCTAAAAACAATATTATTAACTAGATATATAATTAAACTTATATTAAAAAGATCAAATTATTTGTTGCTTTGTATTCTTTAGAAAAGTTAGCTTAAATAACGAATTAATTTACTTAAATAATGGTGTAATATTTTTTATTTTGACAATCGGGAACCGAAAATTGTAACATATCTTTTTAACTGGGACAGTAGAGTTAATAAAATGGTTATAAATTAAGTTATAGATGAGGGTAATTTAAATATTTAAACAATTAATTAATTAACCAACTTTAAAACTGCAATGAACCAATAAGAATTTTAATAAATGATATGAACTACTGTAGTTACCTAATGATGTATTATTCTTTATTTTAACATTTCAAAACAGATCATTTTGAAAAGGAAAAAAGAAATGTATGTTTTTTAATAATATTATTTATCATAATATTATTTGCAATGTTCTAATTAGAAGTATTTGACAAACCTAATTGTATTCAAATGCTTACATTATTGTAATGAAGCCAATTGTATTATATGTTCATCATCTTATAGACACAAATTTAGTATAGTATCATATAATTTTAGTATAAAAATATATAGTTTAAGTTAAAATCAAAAAGTATGATATAAGAAATTTATTTTTAAATTGAAAATTAAAATTTTGATGATCCAATGAGGAATATAAAAATAAGATATAAACTCCTACAGATATATTATGATGTATTATTCCTTATTTTAACTATAGAAAGCTAAAAAATGTATAAATAGATGAAGTAAGAAAGGAAATGTATATTGTTTATTCTTTAATGTTATTTTTTACAATGTTAGTTACAATTCGTCAAGTAAGCATATGTGTAAGAAATTATTTACAAAGGCTTATATGTTTTTAATTTAAACCAATACCCTAATACATAAAATGAAGCCATTCTTATCATATGATCAACATCTTATAGACTCAAAATTGATATGGAGAATTGATAAAAGATTTGCTTTAAATTTACCGTTCTTGTAGTCAATTTCAGCTATACAGAGGAATAATAAATTATGAAGTGCAATATTCTAGTTTACATATTATATTTTGGTTAAAAATATTAAAGTGAAATTATATAATTTCAGCGTATTACAGTGTGATTTTAAATTATAATTGAATTGCAGAACGCCTTGGTATTAGTAGTTATAAAATAATGTAAACTTTTTTAACTCTCCACGAATGTTGAAGCTAACTAATTTTTCAACATATCAAATCGAGTTAATATGAAAATATATTTTTAATTAAAACTAAAATATTTGTTGTGAACTTTTTTTCAATAAAAATTTAACCAGACCAATTTTAAATTTGCAATGTTTTTATTAGAAATATTAATTTAAATATCGAATTCATTTGGATAAAATATGGTGTTTAAATTTTTATTTTGACAATCGAAAATCAAAAATTTTAACATATTTTTTCAACTGGGACTGTAGAGTTAATAAAACGGTTATAAATTAAGTTATAGATGAGGGGTTTTGAAATATTAAAAAAAAAAATCAATTAATTAACAATTTTAAAACAGCAATGATCCAATAAGGAATTTTGATGAATTATATGACATACTGTAGCTACCTAATGATGTATTATTCTTTATTTTAACACTCCAAACCAGATAATTTTGAAAAGGAATAAAGCAAAAAAGAAATTTATGTTTTTTTATAAAATTATTTAATATAATATTATTTGCAATATTCCAATTAGAAGTATTTGACAAACTTAATGGTATTCAAGTGAAAACTATTGTAGTGAAGCCAATTATATTATATGTTTAACATCTAATAGACGCAAAATTGATATAGAGTCAGAATAAATGCAAAATTATAATCAAAGGTTTTGCTTTAAATTTACCGTTCTTGTAGTCAATTTCAGCTATACAGAGGAATAATAAATTATGAAGTGCAATATTCTAGTTTACATATTATATTTTGGTTAAAAATATTAAAGTGAAATTATATAATTTCAGCGTATTACAGTGTGATTTTAAATTATAATTGAATTGCAGAACGCCTTGGTATTAGTAGTTATAAAATAATGTAAACTTTTTTAACTCTCCACGAATGTTGAAGCTAACTAATTTTTCAACATATCAAATCGAGTTAATATGAAAATATATTTTTAATTAAAACTAAAATATTTGTTGTGAACTTTTTTTCAATAAAAATTTTACCAGACCAATTTTAAATTTGCAATGTTTTTATTAGAAATATTAATATAAATATCGAATTCATTTGGATAAAATATGGTGTTTAAATTGTTATTTTGACAATCGAAAATCAAAAATTTTAACATATTTTTTCAACTGGGACAGTAGAGTTAATAAAACGGTTATAAATTAAGTTATAGATGAGGGGTTTTGAAATATTAAAAAAAAAATCAATTAATTAACAATTTTAAAACAGCAATGATCCAATAAGGAATTTTAATGAATTATATGACATACTGTAGTTACCTAATGATGTATTATTCTTTATTTTAACACTCCAAACCAGATAATTTTGAAAAGGAATAAAGCAAAAAAGAAATTTATGTTTTTTTATAAAATTATTTATCATAATATTATTTGCAATATTCCAATTAGAAGTATTTGACAAACTTAATGGTATTCAAGTGAAAACTATTGTAGTGAAGCCAATAATATTATATGTTTAACATCTAATAGACGCAAAATTGATATAGAGTCAGACTAAATGCAAAATTATAATCAAAGGTTTTGCTTTAAATTTACCGTTCATGTAGACACTTCCAGCTATACAGAGGAATAATAAATTATGAAGTGCAATATTCTAGTTTACATATTATATTTTGGTTAAAAATATTAAAGTGAAATTATATAATTTCAGCGTATTACAGTGTGATATTAAATTATAATTGAATTGCAGAACGCCTTGGTATTAGTAGTTATAAAATAATGTAAACTTTTTTAACACTCCACGAATGATGAAGCTAACTAATTTTTCAACAAATCTAGTCGAGTAGCAAGAAAATATATTTTTAATTAAAAATAAAATATATGTTGTGAACTTTTTTTTAATAAAAATTTAACCAGACCAATTTTAAATTTGCAATGTTTTTATTAGAAATATTAATTTAAATAGCGAATTCATTTGGATAAAATATGGTGTTTAAATTTTTATTTTGACAATCGAAAATCAAAAATTTTAACATATTTTTTCAACTGGGACTGTAGAGTTAATAAAACGGTTATAAATTAAGTTATACATGAGGGGTTTTGAAATATTAAAAAAAAAAAATCAATTAATTAACAATTTTAAAACAGCAACGATCCAATAAGGAATTTTAATGAATTATATGACATACTGTAGTTACCTAATAATGTATTATTCTTTATTTTAACACTCCAAACCAGATAATTTTGAAAAGGAATAAAGCAAAAAAGAAATTTATGTTTTTTTATAAAATTATTTATCATAATATTATTTGCAATATTCCAATTAGAAGTATTTGACAAACTTAATGGTATTCAAGTGAAAACTATTGTAGTGAAGCCAATAATATTATATGTTTAACATCTAATAGACGCAAAATTGATATAGAGTCAGACTAAATGCAAAATTATAATCAAAGGTTTTGCTTTAAATTTACCGTTCATGTAGACACTTCCAGCTATACAGAGAAATAATAAATTATGAAGTGCAATATTCTAGTTTACATATTATATTTTGGTTAAAAATATTAAAGTGAAATTATATAATTTCAGCGTATTACAGTGTGATTTTAAATTATAATTGAACTACAGAACGCCTTGGTATTAGTAGTTATAAAATAATGTAAACTTTTTTAACTCTCCACGAATGATGAAGCTAACTAATTTTTCAACAAATCAAGTCGAGTTAATAAGAAAATATATTTTTAATTAAAAATAAAATATTTGTTGTGAACTTTTTTTCAATAAAAATTTAACCAGACCAATTTGAAATTTGCAATGTTTTTATTAGAAATATTAATTTAAATATCGAATTCATTTGGATAAAATATAGTGTTTAATTTTTTATATTGACAATCGAAAATCAAGAATTTTAACATATTTTTTCAACTGGGACAGTGGAGTTAATAAAATAGTTTTAAATTAAATTGTAGATTAGGGTATTTGAAATATTTGAAAAATAAATAAATTCCCCAAATTAAGAACTGCAATGAACCAATAAGGAATATAAATATATAATATGAACTCCGATAGCAGCCTAATGATGTATTATTCCTTATTTTAACATTCCAAACCAGATAATTTTGAAAAGGAATAAAGCAAAAAAGAAATTTATGGTTTTTTTATAAAATTATTTATCATAATATTATTTGCAATATTCTAATTAGAAGTATTTGAAAAACTTAATTGTATTCAAGTGCATAAACTATTGTAGTGAAGCCAATAATATCATATGCTCAACATCTCGCAGGGTGTATTAGTTTTAGTTGATATAAACTAATGTAACATTAATTTAATTCTCCAAGAATGAACAAGTTAACTCATTTTTTCAACAAATCAAGTTTAGTTAATTAAACAATATATATTTTAAGTAAAAAATAAATTGTATTATGTTAATTTTTTTTTTGAAAAATAGTAAGTTAAACCGATTTAAAGTAGCAATGATTAGCCTAGGAATATAAATTAAAAATACGAAAGCATTTTATTAAATAATGATATGTTTTCTTTATTTAAATATCCCAAAGCATACAATTTTACAAAATTTTTTTAACTGATAAATTAGTGTTGATATAAAAGTTTTGAATTAATTTAAAAATGAAATGTTTTTTATTTAAAAGAAATTTAAAAAAAAATTGCAAATTTAAAATTGCAATGTTCCAACGAGGAATATGAATATGTGTTTAGAACTCCTGTATGTATATCACGATATATTATTCTTTAATTTTGTTGGGTACGGAAATTATCAACAGACAAGTCGATAAAGATACACACGTGGCGGAAAGCGGGGTGTTATCGAACGTTCTAGAAATCGCCCCGCTCCCCCTCCTTCCTTTCCCTATCGGACTTCGACGGCAACGAAAAGGCTCGTTATGCCGCCGCAAGTCAGTGTCGTTTGACGCACGTACGTCGATTTGTCGCGTTCGTGTTGTTCCGGTTTTTCTTGATGCTCACCAAAGTTGACGCACGTACGTTTGCGTGATTCCACGTGCGTGTTGTTCTTTTGGGTTTTGCTGACATTCGCGGTCGTCCGTTGTCGTGCCGTTTTAAGTGTTCGGCGTATGCATTTGACGCACGTACGGTCGTAATTTCGCGTACGTGTCGTATTATCGGAGTCGCCGCTTTCGTTCGCGCGTACGTCGTAACTTCGCGTGCGTCTCGTATTACTGGCGGAGCCGTTTTGTTTGTGCGTACGCTGTCGCTCTCGCGTGCATGTTTGACCGACTTATTGACCTGACAATCTATTCATTGGAGACCCTTGCGGTGCTGGAGTTCTGTCGTCGGCTGAGTGCAATACCGTCCAGTTCGAGAAAAACGTGCCTCGTGGTCTGGGTGGTTCGTTGATGTGGCAACACTGCACGTCAGGTCGTCATCATTATTACCCCCCCCCCCCTTAACATTGTAATATTCCGCGCGAATATTCCCGTTTGATTATATATATTCGTTGTGAACCTTGTATCGTGCCACGCACCGTGTTTATCAATTAATGAGTATATATATATATTTGTGCTTGCGTTTAGTATCGTAATACGCGTGTATGTATTGAATAACGACGTAATAAACAATCCATCTGAACACAATACAGTCCACTTTAATTTGATAGTTTTAAGAACCTGACAGGCGAAGTTTACACTCCCGCCAATTCTACCTGTGGGAATAAACGTCGCAAACATTTGGTCCTTCGGGCCGGATTGTTTATTGAGTCGTTATATATACCTGCATTGTTTTGTACATATATTTATTATCTCCCTTTCGTCAACAAACGTAGTTTATCATTTATTTAGTTATTTTTGTTGTTGTTCACTCTCTGCTATTATTTCAAATTTGTTGTTGTTTTTTTTTTCTCTTTCTTTCACGATGGCACCGAGAAAGCGCGATGACGTTAACAGAATGGAACTAACGCGTGCGCGAATGTCTCGTGATTTGATATTACGTTCAATACGAAAATTGGCCGCATTGGCGGCGGAGGTCGTTGAAGATAGTAGCAAGCGCCCGAATTTTGAAGTGCGGTACGAATCATTGGATGCTTCCGTGGCGAAATTCGAACGCGAGCAAGAAATTGTGTTGTCAACACTCATTGAACTGGGAGAGGAACAGCGATTTGAAGTCGAGGACGCGGATAGCGTAGATATCATGGAAACACTCTGTGGCGATATTAGAACAGTTGCAGCAGGCCTAAGTTCTAAGCCAACTAATATTCACAGTAGTGGGTCACAAAATACACGTATGGCGGCTCAGTCCATCGCGTTGCCTAAAATCGAAATACCGAGATTTGACGGTGATGTCACGGTGTGGTGTTCGTTTCGCGATACGTATCAGTCGTTGATACATAATAATAGTTCCATTACTGACATTGAGCGATTCCATTATTTATTATCGAGTTTATCGGGTCCGGCGTTAGCCGTGGCAAAAATGATACCATTGTCCGCGGACAATTATTCAATTATTTGGAACGCATTAAAAGAACGATACGATAATCAACGCTTGTTAGCTACTGCGCATATTGATAAATTATTTTCATTCGTCCCGCTAACAAAAGAATCGGTATCGTCATTATCAGCATTTGTGAACACGTTTCGAGAAAACGTAAGTGCTGTCAGATCTCTCGGTGTTGACGATCTAGCTGGGTTTTTATTATTTTATATTGCGGTTCGGGTGATCGACCCGGTGACACGACGACTGTTTGAAGCAAATGTTCCACAGAATGAAGTACCGAATTTGGAGACATTGGTAAAATTTGTGTCGCAGAGATGCAAAATTTTAGAAAATGTTGGATGTCAGATACATTCCAAGTCACCAGAGACACTATCTACTGCGAAGAGCAAGAATGAACAATTCAAGAAGACTTCGTTAGCCGTAGTGACTCCGACGAGGACCGAAACTTGTGCGGTGTGCTCGCATGAGCACCCGGTTCATCGGTGTTTCGCGTTCAAACGGAAATCCGTATCATTACGACGAGATCTTGTGGTTAAAAACAAACTATGTTTTATTTGTCTCAAGTCCGGTCATATGGTGAAGACGTGTACGGCCCCGTATACGTGCAAATTATGTACGGGTCGACATAATACATTGCTACACCCGAATGCCACTTCTTCGGAGCAAACCAATAGTGCACTGATTGGAACACAAGTTGCAGATAACGAAGCATCCATGTGTAGTCCTAAATTTGCTGGAACTACCTGCACAAATACCACAGTGCTATTGGGGACAGCTATGATCCGAGTAACGAATGGTACTGGAACGATGCATTCGGTTAGAGCTTTATTGGACAGTGGATCCCAGGTATCGGCGATAACATCGGATTGTGTGACACGGCTTGGATTGTCGCGTAGGAAAAGTCGCACAGAAGTAGTCGGTCTTTCTCAACAAGCTGTGATACATTTGAAGGGTATTACTAGTTTCAATTTTTGTTCAAGGCACGCTGAAAACCCGGAGTTCAGTGCAGTTAATGTTGTTATTTTATCACGGATTACATCTCCAATGCCAAACACGGTATTGAACCCTGACGTACGAACACGATATCACCATCTGACACTAGCTGATCCAGAGTTTGACATTCCAGCGAAAGTTGAGGTACTCATTGGCGGCGATCTGTATCCTTTGGTTATGCGATCGCGAACAGACGTCGTACATAGTATGGGAATGCCCTCGGCTATGAACACCCACCTTGGTTGGATAATATTCGGTACTCTTCAGGATAGTACAACGACACCTTTGACATCGTTGGTGGTCAGTTCAACTCCACCAATTGATGAGGTAATGCGGTGTTCCTGGTCTGTGGAAGAACCCGGTGAAGTGTCTACTCCTAGTACACAAGAGCAACAGTGCGATCAGTGGTTTCAACAATCAGTGAAGCGGGATGATACAGGACGTTTTCATGTTGGATTACCTTTTAAATCGAATATACGTCAATCCGCTGAGCGGGAAGGTGTGCCTGGAGCTCCGGTGAAGGTTACGGAGGTGGTGGGCCTTAGACCGTCAATTGTTTTATCGTGGCTCAATGCAGAACAACGTTTGTTTAAGATATTTGTAACGAATCGTGTCGCTAAAATTAAGTCATTGTTACCGCAATGTGTTTGGGCACACGTACACACGAGAGAGAATCCAGCAGACCCTGCATCTCGAGGTCTGCTCCCACGGGATTTGACTTCGTGTTCACTGTTCTTTCAAGGTTCTCGGTTCCTTTATCTTCCGGTTGATCAATGGCCCTCCGTTGCGTTGTCTGAGGTGAAGTGTGATCAACTGCCCGAAGCAAAACAGTCGAAAAAATACGTGTTTCTTCTGCAGGAAGAGGATAGTTTTTTAAAACGATTTTCGGCGTTATTCCGAATGCAACGAGTCCTTGCTTATTGCCTCCGTTTCATTAACAAGTGTCGATTGTTACCGTGTAATAACGGTCCGATTTCATGGCGGGAGTATAAGAATACCTTGAATCTAGCCGTCAAGTATACGCAGCGGATGTACTTCTCGTACTTATACAAGAGCCTGGCAGACCCAATTTTAGTGGTAAAACCAAATGCGTTAGCGCAGCTTGCCCCGTTTGTGGATCCACAAAACATCATACGGGTCGGTGGTCGTTTGAAATTTTCGACACTGGAGGAGGAAGCAAAACACCCAATATTGTTGCCAAAGGAATCACATCTCAGTCTCCTTATTATACGGCATTATCATTTGAATTTTTTACATGGTGGACCGAGACTGATTTTATCCATGATTCAGCGTCGTTTCTGGATTTTATCAGGCCGCGATGCGGTACGAAAATTCATTTTCTCTTGTGTCAAGTGTACCCGGTTTCGAGCGTCTTGCCCACAACCGTTCAGGGCGGATCTTCCTTTCACCAGAGTCCAACAGCATCGTCCCTTCACCCATATTGGGATGGATTATGGAGGGCCATTCATTGTGAAGGAAGGACGTCGTCGCAATTCGAAGATCAGTAAGGCTTATTTGGCACTCTTTATTTGCATGACCACTAAAGCCGTGCATCTGGAGGTGGTGTCTGATCTATCAACGGATGCATTTCTCGTCGCGTTAGATCGTTTTGTGGCTCGAAGAGGCATCCCTTCGCTTATTCAATCGGATTGTGGGACGAATTTTGTGGGTGCAGCCCGACAGCTTAAGATGCTATTTGCAAACGAGGACGTGCAAGGAGTTCTTCAGAGTCATGTGCCATGTCAGTGGAAGTTCAACCCCCCCGCAGCCCCGCATTTCGGTGGGATCTGGGAAGCTGCTATTAAAAGCGCCAAATTACATTTAAAGAAAGTAATTGGTATCCAAACTCTTACGATGGAGGAATTAACAACGCTGGTCGTTCGAGTAGAAGACGTTTTGAACTCACGTCCAGTATTACCGGTTTCAAATGACCCTAACGACTTGTCTGCTCTGACACCGGGCCATTTCTTAATAGGTCAACCGATCTTGACGGTGCCCGAACCTGACTTTATCGATCGTCCAATTAATCAGTTGACCCGGTGGCAGCTTATTAAGCAAGCACATCAGAGATTTTGGACACGTTGGAGTCGTGAATACCTCCAGACGTTACAGGGTAGACAAAAATGGTATGTTCGTAACCCGAATTTGGCAGTCGGGGACATGGTGGTGATTAACTCTCCAATTCGCCCACCCATGGCTTGGCAGATGGGTAGGATCACTGAAGTGCATCCAGGTCCTGATGGAGTGATACGGGTTGCTACAGTAAAAACGACCGACGACATTCTGAAACGCCCCGCCGTCAAATTAGTAAAGTTGCCGACATCTGAGTAGGTGTCAGCACTAGTAGCCATTTCCTTTCATTCCACCTAACATCCTGATCATCCAGTTGTGCACGTCTAGAAAACTTATATATATATATCACTCGTTGTTTGTTGAACGCTTCAATATGTACTTTACTATATATATATATATACATTGTAATTCTTTATTTTATTTATTTTTATTTTAGTTTGTTAAGTACTTATGATATACGTCATGTTAGTTTTTCTTAATTATTATTTTTTCTTAATTAATTATTAATCTTTGTAACCAATGATACCAACCGACCACAGGTACGTTTGGATTGACTGACATGGTACCAGTCAACTACGTCTCTTGTTCCGATTTTGAAAGTTTCCATTTTCAACGGCGGGAGGATGTTGGGTACGGAAATTATCAACAGACAAGTCGATAAAGATACACACGTGGCGGAAAGCGGGGTGTTATCGAACGTTCTAGAAATCGCCCCGCTCCCCCTCCTTCCTTTCCCTATCGGACTTCGACGGCAACGAAAAGGCTCGTTATGCCGCCGCAAGTCAGTGTCGTTTGACGCACGTACGTCGATTTGTCGCGTTCGTGTTGTTCCGGTTTTTCTTGATGCTCACCAAAGTTGACGCACGTACGTTTGCGTGATTCCACGTGCGTGTTGTTCTTTTGGGTTTTGCTGACATTCGCGGTCGTCCGTTGTCGTGCCGTTTTAAGTGTTCGGCGTATGCATTTGACGCACGTACGGTCGTAGTTTCGCGTACGTGTCGTATTATCGGAGTCGCCGCTTTCGTTCGCGCGTACGTCGTAACTTCGCGTGCGTCTCGTATTACTGGCGGAGCCGTTTTGTTTGTGCGTACACTGTCGCTCTCGCGTGCATGTTTGACCGACTTATTGACCTGACAATCTATTCATTGGAGACCCTTGCGGTGCTGGAGTTCTGTCGTCGGCTGAGTGCAATACCACAGACTATATGAAAACAGATGGATCACTCGGGATGTAAACAAAAAATATGATGCGCTTATCACGCGACGAAATCAGTATGACTACAAATCAGGCATAAAATGTCGTAGTCCTTAATAAGAATAATGTCACACTGATTATCCAACTATTCGCGGACAATTTGATCCCTATTTAATAAATACCATTAAAATTCTTAAAACCAGGTACCTGCATTCTTTTAGGAAATCCTACAGGGCTCTTTTATTTATTATTAATTCTGTATTGATGTCATTTCACTCAAGCGTGTCTGATAACCTGTCTGTCATCAAAATTTCCTGAGTGTAGTGTCAAGTTTTTATTTAAAAAATGAATAGCCAAAAAACTGGAATGAAGTGCTCAGTTAGGTTTTGTCAAAGTAAAGGTATAGTGATAGGAATAAAAGTTTTTTCAAATACCCCAATGACGAGCGTCTTGCGACGTGGATAAATAGTTGTAAGACTAAATTATATGTAAATAGTTATAAAATTTGTCAGGAACTTTTTGAAAATAAAATGTTTTTAAATGCTACAACCAAAAACAGAATAGTTTTCAATGCTATTCCAACAAAATTTAATGGTAAGTACTATTCAAATAATTTTAAATGTCATTCAATAAAAATTTTTTTTATATATAAATTAAAAAGATATCATAAATTAATTTTGATCTTAATAAACTAATTCTTGCTTTATTTGTAAATTTCAGATGAAATATTGTTTGCGAGAAAAGAGGCAGAAGAACAGTGTAAGGTACATGTAGAACTAACATCTGATGATGGTTTGAAAACTGCAACATAATTATATATGTATAAACATTAAGTATTTTAATATAATATGCATCATTAAGTGTATAATGTGTACTTGCTTTGTTGAACTTGATCATTGTAATATTGTAATAACGTTAAAATATAAATACTAAATTGTAATTGTTTTATATTTATTTATAAATAAATATTATATATTCAAAATAAATATTCTGTTGTTTTATGATTATGATGACACATAGATAATAAGTATATACAATAATATTTTAAAATATCTGTACAGTAATTTATTTTTGCAAATGTTACTACATTGATAACGTCGCATCCAATCAGGACACCTTATTTTTCTGAACAATAGATTTTGACGGAGTGATCCATCTGTTTTCATATAGTCTGTGGCAATACCGTCCAGTTCGAGAAAAACGTGCCTCGTGGTCTGGGTGGTTCGTTGATGTGGCAACACTGCACGTCAGGTCGTCATCATTATTACCCCCCCCCCCCTTAACATTGTAATATTCCGCGCGAATATTCCCGTTTGATTATATATATTCGTTGTGAACCTTGTATCGTGCCACGCACCGTGTTTATCAATTAATGAGTATATATATATATTTGTGCTTGCGTTTAGTATCGTAATACGCGTGTATGTATTGAATAACGACGTAATAAACAATCCATCTGAACACAATACAGTCCACTTTAATTTGATAGTTTTAAGAACCTGACAGGCGAAGTTTACATTCCCGCAAATTCTACCTGTGGGAATAAACGTCGCAAACAAATTTATATATCCGAATCCTACAAATTTATAAATATATGATGACAATTTGGTTAGGACGAAAATGTATCTGTTTTTAATGTATTTATCATAATGTTAGTTACAATTCTTCAATTACGAATATGTATTCAATTTATGTAACAAAAGATTATATTTTGGTAGTCTACACCAATACTTAAACACACAAAATGAAGCCACTTTTATCATATGTTCTACAACTTGTAGACGCAAAATTGATATAGAGTCAGACTAATTGCAAAATTATAATCAAAACTTTTTCTTTAAATTTACCATCTTTGGCATCATTGATAGCTATACAAAAGAATAATATGTTATGAAGTGCAATATTTTAGCATATATATATTATAACCGGGTTGAAAATATTAAAATAAAATTATATATTTTCAACGTATTACAGTGTGATTTTAAAGTTTAATTGAATTGCAGAATGTATTGGTTTTAGTAGTTATAAAATAAAGTAAGCTTTTTTAATTCTCCACGAATGAACAATTTAACAATTTATTTGACTTATCATATTTAGTTAATATAATTATTTATTATTTAAGTTAATAATAAAATTTAAGGTATTAAATATTTTCTTTTATTAAAATAACATGACGAAATTTAAAATTTAAATAATCCTTTGAGGAATATAAAAACATTTATTATATTTATATCATTATTTTAACAATATTAAACTGAAAAATTTATAAATAAATAAAGTAATTTTGGAAATATATTTGGTTTTATATTAATGTTATTTATCAAAATATTAGTTATAATGTTCCAATTAAGAATAAATGCAAAAAATTATTTAACAAAAGCTTATATTTTTGTAGCTTACATCAATACTCTAATACACACAATGAAGCTACTCTAATCATAAGTTCAACATCTTGTAAATGCCAAATTGATATTGAGTCAGACTAAATGAAAAATTATAGTCAAAGCTTTTGCTTTAAATTTACCTTTTTTGTAGTCTATATCAGCTATACAAAGGAATAATAAATTATGAAGTGCAATATTCTAGTATACATATTATAATCTGGTTGAAAATATTAAAATGAAATTATACGATTTGAGCGTATTACTGTGTAGTATTAGGTTTTAGTCGAATCGCAGAGTGTATTGGTTTTAGTAGTTATAAATTAATGTAACATTTATTTAATTCTCCAAGAATTAACTCTTTTTGTAACATAAAATGTTGAGATTATATAGAATATGTTTAATTTTGATTAAAATTATATTGGAAGATGTAAACTGTTTTTTCAAAAATTAACTTGACCAAATTTAAAGTTGCAATGATTCCTTTAGATATGTAAACAAAAATACTAACTCATTTTGTTAAATTATGATGTTTTTTTTATGTTAATATTCCAAGGCATACAGTTTTAACTAATATTTTAACTAGTCATTTAGAGTAATTAAAATAGATTTGTATTAATTTAAAAATGAAATAAATTTTTGTTGTTTTTTTTTAAAAAAAAGTAACTTTATTAAACTTAAAATTACATTATTCAAATGAGGAAGATAAATATACGATAAGAACTCCTGTAGTTATAAAACCATGTTTTATTCTTTATTGAAAGAACCCAAAACTGATAAATTTATAAGTATGAAGTATGAAGCAAAAAAAAAAAAATATATATATATATCTGTTTTTATTTCAAGTTGTTTAATATAATATTTATTACAATTTTCTAATTAGGATTATTTGTTTTACATTATTTTATTCATACGCTTATATGTTTACACTTGTAGTTTACACCATTATTTCTATCAACCAAAAAATGAAGCCACTCAAAACCTATGTTTCATACTTTGTAGACACAAATTGAAAATAGTCTCAGTTTAGTCGAAATATTCAAAATATTGTTGTCGATTAAAATTTACTTGTATTGTAGTAATTGATATCTATACAAAGAAATGAAATATTATGATGTGCAATTTTCAGGTATTTGTATTATAATCCTATTGAAAAGCTTAATATGAAATGAAATAATTGCCACCTTAATACCGTGTGGTATTAGATTTTAATAGAATAATAGAAGATATTGGTTTTAGTTAGAAAATAATGTAAATTATTTTATTTTCCAAGAATTAATGTTTTTTTTTTTTTTTTTGTAAATAATCGAATTGAGCTTAAAAAATATATATTTAGTTTAATTTAACATTAAAATATTAAATGTAAACAAATTTTAAGATAAAACAAATTGACAAAATTAAATGTTGCACAGATTTCTTTAAATATCTAAATTTAAAAAACGAATGCATTTCGTTAAATATGATGTGTTTTTCTTCATTTTGATATTCCAAGTCAAAATATTTCAACAATGTTTTTTAACTGGGTCAATAGATTTATTAAAATACTTCTACATTTATTTATAAATGAAATATGTTTGCAATATTTAAAACCCAAAATTAACCAAATTTAAAATTGCAATGCACCAATAAGGAATATTAATAAATTATAAAAACCCCTGTAGTTACATAACGATTAATTATTCTTTAATATTACAATACTAAATTTAAAATTTTATAAAGGATTAAAGCAAAAAAATAAATAAGAATATATCATGTAATTTAATAAATTTATTTAACATAAAACTAATTACAATTTTATAATTAGGATTATTTGTTAAAAATTATTTTATTCAAATGCTTATATTTTTGTAGTTCATACCATAATTCTAATTAAACTCAATGTGAAGCCACTCATTATATATGTTTTTAATATTTAGACACAAATTTAATATAGGCTCAGAATAAATGTAATATTCAATAAAAAGTTGTCAATTAAAAATTACATGTCTTGTTGTTACTGGCATCTATAAAGAGGAATAAAATACTATGATGTGCAATATACTGGTGTACATATTATAAACTTGTTGAAAATAAAAATATTATATTAAATAATTTCCAGCATATTAGAGGGTGGTATTAGGGTTTAGTCGAATCACAGAATATATAGGTTTTATTAGGCAAAAAATAATGTAATTTTAGTTTAATTTATTAATAATGAACAAGTTAACTCTATTTTTGGACAAATCAAGTTTAGTTAAATTAAAAAGTTAGGGAAATATATAATTTAAGTTAATAATAAATTGTATGGTATGAACCATTTTTTCAGACCAATTTAAAAGTTGATATGTTTCCTTTAGTAATATTATTTCAAAATAATGAAATCATTTTTTTAAATTTTGGTGTTTTTGTTCTTTATTTTAACAATCAAAAACCAAAAATTTAACATATTTCTTAATTGGAAGTGGAGACTTATTAAAATAATATTTAACTAATTTAAAATTAAAATGAAATATGTATTAGCTTTTTTTTTTAAGAAAGTTATTTGAACTAATTAAAACTTAAAAAAAATTCATTTCGGAATATTAATATATGATAATAACTTCTGTCGTTTTATAATAACGTATTATTTTTTATTTTAGTAATCCAAAACAGAAAATTTATAAGTAAATAAATAATGAAAGAAAATGTATATAGATGTTTTCTTAAATAGTATTTATCATAATGTCAATTACAAATATCCAATTACGAACATGTATAACAAATTATTGAGCGAAGGCTTATATTTTTGTAGTTTATACCAATATTCTTATTAAACACAAAATGATGCCAGTTATATTATATATTTAACATTTTGTAACCATAATGTGAGAATAGGCATATAAAAAATGTAAAAATTATGTTCAAACTTCTGCTTTAAATTTACCATTATTTTCGATTTCTATAGATATAAAATGAAATACAATATTATAAAATGCAACATCTTAGAGTGGATGTTATAATCCCTTTCAAAAAAATATATTTAAATGAAATAATTTCCAATGTATTATAGTATGATATATGATTTTAATTCTCTAGGAATGAACAATTATCTTCTTTTTTTAACCAATCATGCTGAGTTAATATTAAAATATATATTTTAAGTAAAATCTTAAGCGATCCAACAAGAAATAAAAAATACGATAAAAAGCCTATAGATATATTATCATTTATTTGTCTTTATTATAACAATTCAAAATTGAATAATTTATAAATAAATGAAGTATGAGAGGATATCTATGTAGATGTTTTTATTACATTTTTTATTACAATCCACTAATAAAAGCATTTGACAAAATTTTTTTTAATTTAATGTTTATATTTTCTGTGTTTACACTAATATATTTATCAAAAACATATTGATGCTACACATAACATTTGTTTTACATTTTGTAGAAACAAATTTATATTAGTTTTGGAATAAATGTAATATTAAAAATAAAGTTTTGATTACAAATTACCGTTCTTGTAGACATTTAATAGTATAAAATAAAATGAAATACTACAAAATGCTATGTTCAAGTACACATAGTATAGTCAGGTTGATGATATTTATTAGAAATGAAATAGTTTAAGTTATTTGTGTGTATTCATAAATTTAATTCGAATCGCCTTATCTATTAGTCATAGTAGATAGAAAATTATGGAATTTATTTATTAATTCTCCATGAATGAACAATTTCACTTTTTTTTGTACTAATCAAGGGAAGTATATAAAAAAAAAATATTTAATTTAATTTGAAAATAAAATGTTTGATGTAAACTATTTTCAAATTAAGTAATTTGATCAAATTCAAAGTTGCTAGAGTAATATTGGATATATTAATTTAAAAAAATATTTGGTAAAATTATATGTTTTTCTTTATGTTAATATTCCATGGCATAGAATGTTACCATTTTTTTTTTAAACTGGAAATGAGAAGTTATTTAAATAATTTAAAATTAATTTAAAGATGAAATATGTGTTTTTCTATTTTTTTTAAGAAAGATATTTATACTAATTAAAGCTTGGAAATATCCAATAAAAAATATTAATATACGATAATAACTTCTGTCGTTTTATAATAATGTTTTATTCTTTATTTTAACAATCCAAAACAGAAAATTTATATAGATGTTTTCTTAAATAGTATTTATCATAATGTCAATTACAAATATCCAATTACGAACATGTATAACAAATTATTGAGCGAAGGCTTATATTTTTGTAGTTTATACCAATATTCTTATTAAACACAAAATGATGCCAGTTATATTATATATTTAACATTTTGTAACCATAATGTGAGAATAGGCATATAAAAAATGTAAAAATTATGTTCAAACTTCTGCTTTAAATTTACCATTATTTTCGATTTCTATAGATATAAAATGAAATACAATATTATAAAATGCAACATCTTAGAGTGGATGTTATAATCCCTTTCAAAAAAATATATTTAAATGAAATAATTTCCAATGTATATAGTATGATATATGATTTTAATTCTCTAGGAATGAACAATTATCTTCTTTTTTTAACCAATCATGCTGAGTTAATATTAAAATATATATTTTAAGTAAAATCTTAAGCGATCCAACAAGAAATATAAAAATAAGATAAAAAGCCTATAGATATATTATCATTTATTTGTCTTTATTATAACAATTCAAAATTGAATAGTTTATAAATAAATGAAGTATGAGAGGATATCTATGTAGATGTTTTTATTACATTTTTTATTACAATCCACTAATAAAAGCATTTGACAAAATTTTTTTAATTTAATGTTTATATTTTCTGTGTTTACACTAATATATTTATCAAAAACATATTGATGCTACACATAACATTTGTTTTACATTTTGTAGAAACAAATTTATATTAGTTTTGGAATAAATGTAATATTAAAAATAAAGTTTTGATTACAAATTACCGTTCTTGTAGACATTTAATAGTATAAAATAAAATGAAATACTACAAAATGCTATGTTCAAGTATACATAGTATAGTCAGGTTGATGATATTTATTAGAAATGAAATAGTTTAAGTTATTTGTGTGTATTCATAAATTTAATTCGAATCGCCTTATCTATTAGTCATAGTAGATAGGAAATTATGGAATTTATTTATTAATTCTCCATGAATGAACAATTTCACTTTTTTTTGTACTAATCAAGGGAAGTATATAAAAAAAAAAATATTTAATTTAATTTGAAAATAAAATGTTTGATGTAAACTATTTTCAAATTAAGTAATTTGATCAAATTCAAAGTTGCTAGAGTAATATTGGATATATTAATTTAAAAAAATTCATTTGGTAAAATTATATGTTTTTCTTTATGTTAATATTCCATGGCATAGAATGTTACCATTTTTTTTTAAACTGGAAAATGAGAGTTATTTAAATAATTTAAAATTAATTTAAAGATGAAATATGTGTTTTTCTATTTTTTTTAAGAAAGATATTTAAACTAATTAAAGCTTGGAAATATCTAATAAGAAATATTAATATACGATAATGACTTCTGTCGTTTTATAATAATGTTTTATTCTTTATTTTAACAATACAAAACAGAAAATTTATAAGTAAATGAAAAAAGAAAGAAAATGTATATAGATGTTTCCTTAAATAGTATTTATCATAATGCCAATTACAAATATCCAATTACAAACACGCATAACAAATTATTTAACATAGGCTTATATTATTGAGTTTACACCAATATTCATCTTAAACACAAAATGATATAACTCATATCTAATATTTATCATTTTTTAAACATAAAAATTAAGTCCAAGCTTCAACTTTAAATTTACCTTTATTTCTTAAATATAGAGCTTTATAAAGAAATACAATATTATAAAATGCAATATCCAACAGTTAATATAAAAGTCTTTTTAAAAAAATTATATTAAATGAAATAATTTTCAGCATATAGTAATGTGATAAATGATTTTAATTCCCTAGGGATGAAAAGTTATTCTCTTTTTTTTTTGACAAATTTATATTATACAAATTATAATTTACGTTAAAATGTAAATGATCCAACTAAGAATATATGAATAAAATAAAAACCCCTGTAGATATATTATATTTTATTACTACTTATTTTAGTGTTTTTCACAATTCAAAAGTGAAAAATTTATAAATTAATAAAATATGAAAGGATATGTATGTTAATGTTTTTATTAAATTATTTATTTTAATTTCCCAATTAAGGATATTAAAGGATATTATTCTATCCTTATCATAATATTTTCGTAGTCTGCACTAGTATAATATAGTATAAGTCATAGTAACTAGGAAATTAAGTAATTTATTTATTAATTTACCAAGAATGAACAATAATACTTTTATTTTAACTAATCAAGATAAGTTTATAAAAAAATTAATTTCATTTATTTTCAAAATAAAACGTATGAAGTAAACTATTTTTAAATTATGCAATTTGATCAAATTTAATGTTGCCAAAATATTATTGTATATATAAACTTTAAAAGAAACTCATTTGGTATTTTTTAAATATTTATCTTTATGTTAATATTCCATTGCATATAAAGTTAACATTTTTTTTGTAACTGTTAAAGTAGATTTATTAAAATAGATTGGATTAATTTAAAAATGAATTGTATTCATGCTTTTTATAGAAAAAAGTACATTAGCATGAATAAAAATTGAAATATTTATATTGGAAATATATATATATGATAAGAACTTTTTTAGTTTTATAAACATGTATTGGTTATTATTTTAACAATCTAAAACAGAAAAATGTATAAATAAATGATGTATGAAAGGAAGTTAATCTCGATGTTTTCTTAAATATTATTTATCATAATGTTAGTTACAAATATCCAATTTAAAAGATGTGTATCAAATGATTTAACAAAGGCTAATATGTTTGTAGTTTACACCAATATTTATATTAATCACAAATAAATGATACTCATATCATATATCTATTGCTTTGTAAACATAAAATTAAAATAGCATTAGATTAAGTGTAAAATTAAAGTCCAAGCCTCTATTTTTAATTTACCTCTGCCATATTCTCTTCCATCTATATAAACAAATACAATATTATAATATGCAATGTCTCAGAGTAAACGTTATAATATTAAAAAAAAAAATAATAATTTTGAACAAAATATATTCCAGCGTATTATAGTGTAATATATGATTTTAATTCACTAGGGATGAACAAAAATCCTTTTTTTAAACCAATTTTGTTGGGTTAATATAGAAATTTAATATTTGAAATTTAAATGATGTAATAAGGAATATAAAAATAAGATAAAACCCCTGTGGTTATATTATTATTTATTACATTATAATTTATCAATTCAAAAGTGAAAAGTTTATAAATAAATGAACCATGAGAGAATATGCATGTGGATGTTTTTTATTAAATTGCTTTTACAATTCCCTAATGAATGATATTAGATAAAAATTATTTAAATCTAAGGCTTATATTTTCGTAGTTTACACCAATTTATTTATAAAACGCATATTGATACCACTCTTAATATTTGTTCTACATATTGTTTAAGCAAAATGAAATTAGTTTTGAATTAAATGTAATATTCAAAACAATGTGTCGATTACAAATTATATATCTCGTAGATATCCTTGTAGTATGATAGGAACATGGAATGTCAGAACCCTGTTGCAAACAGGGAAATTAGAAAATCTTAAGAGTGAGATGAAACGTCTAAAAATTGATATTCTGGGGATATGTGAAATGAGATGGAATGGTCAAGGTGACTTTATATCGGGAGAATACAGAGTCATCTATTCCGGTGGTGATAATGGAAGAAATGGAGTTGGCATTATTCTGAATAAAAAATGGGAACAATGTGTGAAAAGTCACATTGCTTACGATGACCGATTGATAATGATAAAATTGAAATCTGCTCCAAATGACATCACAATAATACAAGCATATATGCCCACAACTCAAGCGAACGATGAAGAAGTAGAGGAGATCTACGAAAAGATAGAAGAACTCATTAGTCTCACAAATAGTAAGGAAAATCTAATTATCATGGGGGATTGGAATGCGATTGTGGGTGAAAATAAAGATGGCAGAGAAGTTGGTAAATATGGACTCGGAACACGGAATGAAAGAGGCGATCGTCTTGTCGAATTTTGCAGGCAACATGATTTAATCATAACCAATACTTTATTCATGAACCATAAAAGAAGACGCTATACATACAAAATGCCAGCGGATATTAACAGATACCAACTAGACTATATCATGGTAAAGAATAGGTATAAAAATCAGATCAAATCAAGTAAATCTTACCCAGGAGCTGATATTGACAATGACCACAACCTGGTAATGATCAAATCCGTATTGAAATTCAAGAAGTTAGAAAAACCAAAAAAATAAAGGGCATAAATGGAATTTGTGTCAACTAAAGCAACCAGAAATAAGAAAACTGTTTGAAGAGAAATGCAAAGAAAAACTGGAAGCCAAAGGTAAGCCGAAGACAGATGATTGTAATAATATAGAACATGGATGGCGTCGCATAAAAGAATCTATTCTACAGAAGAAATATTAACTAGGGAGAAACCAACACCGAAACGCGAATGGATAACAATAGAAATAGTTCAAGATATAGAAAAAAGAAGATTGCTTAAAAACAAAACAGATGAAGAAAGTAGAAAACAATATAAGACGTTAAGAAATAAAATAAACCGTGAAGCAAAAGAAGCCAAAGAGGTGTGGATCGAAAATAATTGTGAAGAAATAGACAATATGATGAAATACAATCAACAGGACAAGGCATATAAACTTATCAAACGATACTTCAACGAAAAAAAGTCACAATGTACACACGTAAAGGACAAAGAGGGAAATTTACTTATAGAGGAAATAGCGATAGCGAATAGATGGAAAGAATACGTAGAAGAACTATATGGAGAAGAAGAAAATACCGACTTACTCTTACTCGTTGAAAACCTAACCGACTTTAATTCAAATGCAGATACAAGAATCCTAAAATCAGAATTTGAAGACGCACTTTAAACAATGAAGAAAAACAAAGCACCAGGTCCAGACAAATTAAACACAGAACTCTTACAACAGGCAGGAGATGAAATAAAGAACGCTCTGTACGAACTATTATGTCAAATATACGAGACTGGAAAAATTCCGAGAGATTTTGGATGTAGTAGATTAGTTATCCTACCAAAAAAACCCAGAGCCAACCAGTGCGAAAATTTTAGGACCCTAAATGCTTGATATCATGCTTGATATCGCATGCAGCTAAAATACTGGCAATAATTGTAAGCAAAAGGATAAGTAAAAGGATAGAAGCTAGATTAGCAAATGATCAATATGGTTTCCGGAAGAAACTGAAGATTTTGAAGACAGATGTATTCTCTATAAGATTTATGAAGAACAAGAAACCATTATTAATATTAATACAACAAAAGTGACTGCCAAAATCCAAAAAGGTGTGAGACAAGGGTGCCCACTTTCACCTGCATTGTTCAATGTATTTATTGAAAAAGCAATAAATGCCATAAAGCTTTGCTTAGAACAAAAAGGAATTGGAGTGAAAATAGGAGGGGTACTAATAACAATGCTTCGCTTCGCTGATGATATAGTCGTTCTTGCAACGTCTGAGGAAGACTTACAAGCAGCATTAAATGCAAAGAATATTACGTTCTAAGAATATAGTCTGAAAATAAATGCAGCCAAGACCAAAACCCTAGTATGCTACAAGAAAAACATACCATCTATAAATATATCATTAGAAAATACAGAAATTACCCAAGTAGACTATTTCAAATACCTAGGCAGCATTATAACAGACGACGGGAAATCTATTAAAGAAATCAGAAATAGGATAGGTCAAGCAAAGGATACATTCCTCAAAAAGAGAAAATTACTTACATCAAAAAATATGAACATAGAAACGAAGAAACGGCTCATAAAAACATATGTCTGGAGTGTGGCATTATACGGAAGCGAGACCTGGACAATTAATAAGAAAGAAAAAGATATGTTAGAAGCTATTGAGATGTGGTGTTGGAGAAAAATGCAGAGAATATGCTGGAGTGATAGAAGATCAAATGAAGACATCCTGAGGACAATAGATGAAAAACGAACATTAATAGACATTATAAAGAAAAGGAGATGGCAGATGATAGGACACACGATAAGGCATGGAGATGAACTACATAGTATGATAATCGAAGGAATGATAGAGGGCACAAGATCAAGAGGAAGACCTAGGACGAGATACATAAGTCAAATAATGCGGGATGCAGGAGTCACCACCTACAGGGAACTTAAGAATATAGCGAATGATAAAGAAAAGTGGAGATGTCATTTATTGTAAAACATTTTGTTAAAAACCAATCTTCGGATTGAAAAAAAAAAGAAGATATTTAACAGTATAAAATAAAATATAATATTATTAAGTTCAATGTTCGTGTATAAATATGATACACTGGTTGAAGATATTAATAAGAAATTAAATAATTGTAGTTATTTTATGTGTATTCTTAAATTTTATTAGAATCACATAATGTATTAGTTATATTAACTAGGGAATTATGTAATTTTCTTATTAATTCTTCAAAAATGAACAATTTTTTTTTAACTTATCATGACATGTGTATAAAGAATATAGTTTATTAAAATTAAAAAGATTACGTACAATGTAAACAATTTTTAAATTAAGTAATTTGACCAAATTCAAAATTGCCAAAATATTATTGGATATATAAATTTTAAAAGAGAGTAATTTGCTTTTTTTTTTTAAATTTTTTACTTTAAGTTAATATTCCACATCATAGAATGATAAAATTTTTTTTTTTAACTGTTAATGTAGAGTTCTTAAAATTGATTGAATTTATTTGAAATGAAATGTGTGCATAACTATTATAGAAAATAATCATTTAACTTAAATAAAAATTGAAATATTCATATAAGGAATACAATTATATATATATTATAATAACTATTGTAGTTTTATAAACATGTATTGGTTTTTATTTTAACAATGCAAAAAAAAAAAATTTTAAATAAATGGTGTAATAAAGGTAGTGGATCTCGATGTTTATTTACATATTATTTATAATAATATTAATTTGAAATCTCTAATTAAGAATATGTGTAACAAATGAATTAACTAAAGCTAATATATTTGTAGTTTACACTAATATTCTCACTAAAATTACAAAATGATGCCACTCATATAATATATTTTAATTTTTGTGGAGATAAAATGAAAATAGTATTAGGCTATATGTAAAATGAAAGTCCAATTTACTGCTTTAAATTTACCTCGAAAATTACTTATAAGAACTATAAAACAAATAAAATCATGTCAAGTGTATTACCTTGGAATAAATTTTATAAAATGTTTGCAAAAAAATAATATTAAATGAAATGATTTCCACCCCAAGGGATGAACAATTTTACTTTTTTTTAACCAATCATGCTGAGTTAATATAAATATATATTAGTTAATTTAAAATTTAAATGATCCAATTAGGAATATAAAGATAATATAAAAAACCTGTTGACATATTATTAATTATTTTTTGTATTAACTATTTAATAATGAAAAATTTATAGATAAATGAAACATGAGAGGATATGTATGTGACTGTTCTTTATTAAATTGTTTTTGCAATAACGATATTTGAAAAAAATTAATTCTAATGCTTATAAATTCGGTAGGTTTTACTAATAAATTTATCAACCACAAATTAATGACATTCTTAACATTTGTTTTAAACATTGTATAAGCAAATTAAAAATAGGTTTGGATTGAATGTAATATTCTAAGCAATTTGTTAATTACAAAATATCTTTCTCGTAGATATTTAATAGTATACAATAAAAATTAAATATTATGATGTGCAATATTTGTTTATAAATATGATACCTTAGTTGAAGATATTAATTCGAAATCAAATAATTTTAGTTATTTTATGTGTTTCTAAATTTTTATTCGAATCCCAGAACGTATAAGTCATAGTAACAAGGAAATTAAGCAATTTATGTACTAATTTTCAAATAATGAACAATTTTAATATTTTTTAACTTATCAATGTAAGTTTATAAAAAAATATATTTTATTAAATTTAAAAAATAAGGTATAAAATAAACTATTTTTTAATTATATAATTTGACCAAATTCAAAGTGGCCAAAATATTATTGGATATAAAAATTTTAAAATATTCTCATTTGGTTTTTTTGGAATGTTTTTTTTTTTTACTGTTTAAGTAGAATTATTAAAATATATTGGATTAATTTAAAAATGATATTTGTGCATGCTTTTTATCGAAAATAGTAATTTAACTTAACTAAAAATAGAAATGTTCATATAAGGTATATATATATATATATGGTAAGAACTTTTGTAGTTTTATGAACATGTATCGGTTTTTATTTTAACAATCCAAAACAGAAAAATTTCTTAATAAATGATGTAATAAAGGTAGTGGATCTCGATGTTTCCTTAAATTTTCTTAATCATAATATTAATAAGAAATCTCCAATTAAGAATATGTCTAACAAAAACGAATATTGTATTAACGAAAACTAATATGTTTGTAGTTTACACCAATATTCTTATTAATCACAAATAAATGATACTCATATCATATATCTATTACTTTGTAAACATAAAATTAAAATAGCATTAGATTAAGTGTAAAATTAAAGTCCAAGCCTCTATTTTTAATTTACCTCTGCCATATTCACTTCCATCTATATAAACAAATACAATATTATAATATGCAATGTCTCGGAGAAAACGTTATAATATTTAAAAAAAAGAAAAATAATTTTTATCAAAATATATTCCAGCGTATTATTCTTTAATATATGATTTTAATTCACTAGTGATGAAAAAAATCCTTTTATTAATCCAATTACGCTATATAATTACAAATTATATATCTCGTAGATATTTAATAGTATACAATATAATAAAATATTATTAAGTTCAATGTTCGTGTATAAATATGATACACTGGTTGAAAATATTAATTAGAAATTAAATAATTTTAGTTACTTTATGTGAATTCTTAATCTTTTTTCGAATCTCAAAACGTATAAGCCATAGTGACTAGGAAATTATGTAATTATTATATTTATTTTCCAAGAATGAACATTTTGTTTTTTAACTAATTAAGATATGTTTATAAAGAATATAGTTTAATAATATTAAAATATAAGACGTACAATGTAAACAATTTTTAAATTAAGTAATTTGACCAAATTCCAAATCGACAAAATAATATTGGATAAATAAATTTTAAAAGAGAGTAATTTGGTTTTATTTTTAAATGTTTTCTTTATGTTGATACTTTATGGCCTAAAATGTTAACATTTTTAATATAGAGTTATAAAAATATGACGGATTAATTTTATATAAAAAGTGTGCTTGCTTTTTATAGAAAATAGTAAGTTAACTTTAATAAAAATTGAATTGTTCATATAATGAATATATATTTAAATGATAAGAACTTAGTTAGTGTAGTTTTGTAAACAAGTATTAGTTATTATTTTAACAATCTAAAACAGATAAATTTATAAATAAATGATGTAAGAAAGAGGAGAATGGACTTTTCTCTAATTTTAATTTGTCATAATATTAGTTACAAATCTCCAATTAAAAATATGTATAACAAATTATTTGACACATGCTTATATATTTGTATTTTACACCAATATTCTTACTAAAAACACAAAATGATGCAACTCATCAACTTTGTAAAAATAAAATAAAAATAGGATTGAGCTATGTGTAAAATGAACGTCCAATTTACTACTTTAAATTTACCTTCACGTGTTTTTCCTGAAACTATAAAACAAATACAATAATGTTATGTGCAATATCTTGGATTTAATTTTAAAAACTTTAAAAAAAAAAAAAATATTAAATGAAATGATTTCCAGCGAATTATTGTGTTATATATGATTTTCATTCCTTGAGGAAGACCAATTATAATTTTTTTTACCAACCATACTATAATGATAGATAAATAATGATTCTATAAGGAATATAAGAATAATATAAAAACACCTGCTGACATATTATGATTTATTTTTATATTAACAATAAAATAGTGAAAAATTTTATAAATTAATGAAACATGAGAGAATATGTTTTTGAATGTTTTCTATATAATTGTTTTTCACAATTCCTTATAAATCAAAAGTATAAATAAATTTTAAAAGAATCTCATTTGTATCTTTTGGTATGTTTTTTTAAACTGTTTAACTAGAGTTATTAAAATAGATTAAAATAATTTAAAAATGAAATTTGTCAATGCTTTTTGTAGAAAATAGTAATATAACTTAACTAGATATTGAAATGTTCATATAATGAATATGTATATATATATTATAAGATCTTTTGTAGTTTTATGAACATGTATCGGTTTTTATTTTAACAATCCAAAACAGAAAAATTTCTAAATAAATGATTCAAAAAAGGTAGTGGATCTCGATAATTTCTTAAATTTTATTTATAATTATATTAATAAGAAATCTCCAATTAAGAATATGTATAACAAATGATTCAACAAAGGATTATATGTTTCTTGTTTACTCCAATATTCATATTAAACACAAATAGATATCATATCATATCATATTATTTATCATTTTGCAAAAATAAAATCAATAACGCAATAGATTAAGTGTAAAATTAAGCCCAAGCTTCTGTTTAAAATTTACTTATTTCATCGGCTCTTTTGTCTATAGAAATAAATAAAATATTATAATGTAAAATGAATTAGAGACAAATTAAAATATTTTCGAAAAAAAATATTAATTAAAAATAATTTCCAGCATATTATAGTGTGATATATGATTTAAATTCCCTATAGACGTACAATTATCAATTTTTCTTAATCATATATTATTGGGTTAATATACAAATATATTATATAACTTAACATTTTAATGATCCAGTAAGGAATATAAAAATAATATATAGTCCTCTGTAGATATATTATTATTTATTATTAATTATATCAAAATTTTAATAGTTAAAAATGTATAATGAAATGAAGCATAAGGAGATATGTATGTGGATGTTTTTTTTAAATTGTTTTTTATAATTCCCTAATGAAAGATAAAAGAAATAAAATTATTTTATTCTAATGCTTATATTTTCGTAGTTTCCATCAATTTATTTGTAAGACACATATTGATACCATTCTTCATATTTGTTCTACATATTGTACAAGCAAATTGAAATTAGGTTTGAATTAAATGTAATATTCATAACAATGTGTCGATTACAAATTATATATCTTGTAGATATTTAATAGTAAACAATAGAATACAATATTATGAAGTGCAATGTTCGGGTATAAATATAATACACTGGTTGAAGATATTAATTAGAAATTAAGAAATTTTAGTTATTTTATGTGAATTCTTAAATTTGTTTCGAATCTCAAAACGTATAAGCCATATAACTAAGAAATTATGTAAATATTATATTAATTTTCCAAGAATGAACATTTTATTTTTTAACTAAGCAAGATATGTTTATAAAGTATATATTTTATTACATTAAAATATAAGACGTACAATGTAAACAATTTCTAAATTAAGTAATTTGACCAAATTCGAAATCGACAAAATAATATTGGACAAATAAATTTTAAAATAAAGCAAGATGGTTTTATTTTTATGTTTTTTTTATGTTGGTATTCCATGGCATAAAATGTTAACAATCAATAATAAAAAAAAAAAAATCAATAATAATATGTGTGTGTATATGTCTGCGTAAGTGTATGTATGTATGTGTATATATAGACTTATATATACATGTATGTGTTTGCGTGTGCGTTTATGTATATACATGTATGTGAATAGTAAATGGAATAATAATTGTGTGACCGGTCAATTTTTCAAAACGAAGGAGATACAGTTCTCAAATAATATATTTTAGTTGGTTGTGAAGCAGTTATGTGATGATGTAGAGGGGAAGCATTTACGTCGTTGCTGTATATGTGCTGCACTTGGTCAGAATGGTCGTCATTGGAATTTTGTCACGGCAATTGCTGTGAATATCAACGGCGCTGCCTCACCATCAGCGGATCCGAAAATACCTGCCGCTCGACCATAGCTTTATTGAGTTTTTAAAATATTTTGTGAATGTGTGTGTATAGATCTGTAGATAAAATCGTCGACCCATATTTATTTTGATTAATCGATGACATAATTAATTAATTAATTTCGTCGCCTTGATTGAGTTTTTTGAATAGCGTTCCGATGTACATTTCGGCCGACTACATTAACTGTGATTCAACGGCCAGAGAATATTTATATTGTAAATTTTGTGTATTACCTTTAAAATAACGAGGAATAACAATAAAAGGTAATAGTAAATTATGATTATTGTAAACATAGTCACGAGTGCATTCAATAATACTTTTATATTATCTGAATAAATTGTGTTTATAGCGTGACGCATACATATCTCCCTGTGAGGCCCATCTACACACACATATTTTAACTAAGTCAAATTTGTGAATATTGTCGAGGTTCGCAATAACTTTAGTAAATTTTTGATTTCATCTCTCTAAACTATGGTGTTAGAATGAATCATGGAAATGATTTCGCGTATCTCACCAATTTCATAGGAAAGAGGGGGGTTATTCTCATTGCTACGAGTTTTAATTTTTCTTCTTGTTTAGTCCTCAACATACGTTACCACTTGTTATTTTAATTGATTTTCTTACAACTATTAGTGCATGAAAAAAAAAATCTTTGTTTGTCGGCCAGTTTATATAGATATGTATATCTTATAGTCCATCTATCATCTCTTATTCACCTAATCACGGGTGGTGGATATTTTATTGATTTAATTTTGTGTAATTTTGTTGATTATTGTCTTCGAATTGTTTGGATTGCTTGGCTTTAATCATTTATTTATTTGTTCTTTCGTTATTTTTTTCTCTTCTCCTCGATTTTAGCTTATCACTGTGTATGGATAGTGCTGGTAAAAGAACGACTCGTCCTCCAGATTATTTGCGGGTCGAACTGAAAAAATCAAATAAAAAGGATAGAAATATGTTGACCACTGCCACGTGTACTGCTAGTACGTCCAGTGCAACTACTTCTGCCATATCTTCTATGGTTGTTCCTACACTTATGACTATGTCGGTTACTACGTCAGATCGAAGCAGTGTACCAGCTCGTTCGACTGACGATCAATTTGCTTTGATACATAACATGTTATTAAAAAATGAATCTACACTAAAAACTATGCAGACAGAGAATAACGTATTAATTCCATCAATTAGAAACAAAATTGCTAAAAACAATTCAAGATGAGAGCAAAAAGACACAGGATCATTTCGAACAATGTTTACAGCGATGGCAAAATGTGGACATCAATGTCACAAGAAATGATGATGACATTGTATCTCTTGGAAATCAGATGTCAAAACAAAATACCATTAATACTGAAGTCTTAAACCGTATTGATGTTTTCGAAAATGAGATGAGAAGTGTCTCTCAGGATGTTGCTCGATTAAAGGAACTAGCTGCGATTTCATCAAGTGCAAATGTTCCTTCTGCCTCAGTACCTACATCTATACACTCATCAACAGTTCGTCCTTACGTCTCGTCAATTAATTTTAGTCAATCCGCATCGGTCCCAGTCTTTATGTCTAACTCGATAAATCCTGTCCATAATATTTCAGTTTCAGAACCATTCCGTTCAACATTTCTTGGATCCTCAGAGCACCTTCATAAAACGGTTTCTGAATTTTCAGGACAAATACATGTTTTACATCCTGAGAGTTTTCTTCGTCAATTGGACGCCTTCCTTGAAAATGCACCAATGTCGCCAACACAACAATTAAATTCTGCTCAAAGAAGATTAATAGGTGATGCTCGAGTTTGGTATGAATCATTAATTCCGACTCCCCAAACTTACCATGAATTTTGTATTTTGTTTCGTCAGCGATTCTGGTCCGATGCAACTCAGCGCAAAGTACTCAACGATGTATTAAGACCATTCTCATACAATTATTATACTGGATTAACTACTCATGCTATGAGTTGGATCGCCAGTGTTAAATATTTGTCTCCGTCGTTTGATCAATGAGACTTGGTCTCAATTATTATCCAACATTTTCCAGAATCCATTAGTGTGGCTTTACGTGGACGGGGCCCGTTCACTACAAATGAACTATTATCTATATTAACAGAATTCGATGAGTCCGCGACAGCTCGTGAAGGTTGGCCATAAAACCAACGTAGTGTTAATAATCGTCATGTTGATAATCGCAATTTCAATAATTATCGTGATGTTAATCATAATTTTAACCACTGTCGTAATGATAGTCGTATTCGTAATCAGGACATTCGTCACGACCCTCCACATGGCCGAAACAACGCTTCATCTTTATCCCGTGGTGAACAAGGAAATTTTCGAGGACAAGGATGGACACACACCCTTCAAGATCAAACGGTACATCAACTCGATGTGTCGGAAAACCTGGAAGGGGAACTGCAGTAAGGGCACCGGCCGTCAACCCCGCTACTTATAAATTTGTTGCCATTACACCTAGTTCTCCTAGTTACGTTCAAAAGTTGTCCTGAATTAAAAATTAATTAATGTAACCAAGTTTTTTATGCATTACTCGATACTGGTGCATCTGCCTCTGCAATATCGGAAGACATGTTTAATGTCCTACAAGATAGTCTACCGGATGGGCAGTCGATAAACAATTTACCATTTCAGCCATTTTGTATTCAAACAGATGCATCGAAAATAGATCTGGGAGCTGAACTCTTCCAAGTTGAGAATGACGAACGTCGAACAATAGCTTTTGCCAGTCGTGTCTTAAACGTCGCCGAACGTAACTATTCTATTACAGAACATGAACTTTTATCTATCGTTTTCGCCTGTCAAAAGTTTCGCGTTTTTCTTTTAGGTCACAAAATCACCGTTTACACTGATCACCAAACCTTGGTCTTTTTGTACCGGTGTCGACTCCGCAACGCCTGGCTAACCCGATGGACGTTATTATTAAAGGAATACGACCTCCTTATTCACCATTCTCCTGGCCAGAGTAACATAATCGACGTCTTGTCAAGGAATCCGGTTGGTCGGAATGAGGTGAAACCGTAAACCATGCAATCTATTCTTAAGTTAAAAATAGAAGTTCCACCTAAATTTTCATTTGAAATAAATGAGCGTTTCAAGAATTTACGTAAAGATCAATTTTCAGATCCTCATTTACGTTCTGTTTTTATCAATCTTAATTCATCAACCAGTCAACTTCACACGTGGTACAAAATTTATGAGGGTATATTGTTTTTCCTGCGTTTTGTTACCAGTGAACAGTAACCACTATTAGTAACACTAACCAGTGTGTATTCTCTCTATTCATGAGTTGAGGTTAATTGTTTCAGTACATCAATTATATGGTCATGTTGGTTCCAAAAAATGCGCTTCAGTGTTAAAAGAGGTTTGTTATTTTCCAAATTTACACCGACGTATTCGTTTCATCGTATCACATAGTGACATTTGTCAACGTTCTTAACATCGTACCATTCGATTTGAAGGACCTATGAAAAATGTTCTATCTCAATTTTCACTTGATCGTGTATAAATGGATATTTATGGTCCTTTAGCATCCGGCTGGAATAACGTATCATATATTTTTGTTGTTCTAGGCAATTTTTCTAGATTTGTTAAGTTATATCCCATGAAACGAGCCACTGCGATAGCTGCGACTTATCATATGATTAATCATTATATTTCTACATATGGAAAACCAAAAATTATTGTTTCTGATCATGGTGTACAATTTAACAGCAAAATATGGCAAACTCGGTTGTACAATTTAGGAGTTCCTCCTACGTTTACCTCAGTTTATCATCCACAATCTAATCCGGCTGAGCGTGTAATGTGAGAGTTAGGGAGATTGTGCCGGTTTTACTGTTCAGAACACCATTTTGACTGGCCAACATACGTACCATATATAGAATAGGTGTTGAACAACTCAGTACACGAGGCTACTGGTTCTACCCCGTCTAAGATTTTTTTAAAACAACCTCGGTACAATCCTTTATCCGTCCTTCTGAATTTTCCCCCCGGAATTGTGTTTAATGCGGTACAACGGTTTAGTCATGGCACAGAAAATTCAACAATCTCGGGCCGAAAAACAAAATCGTCGTCATAATCAAAAGGGCATACCTACTTATAAAATTGGGGATCTAGTTTTAGTTTGGACTCACAATTTATGTTCTTCCGTCGATAAATGTATTCACAAATTGTTCATGCTTTATGAAGGAACTTTTGTCGTAAAAAAAATCAAAAACAATAACGCGTACGTTGTTTGTGATCCGAAAACCAACCGTAAACGTGGATGTTTCATTATTATTTTACTGCGCCCATATCTTCGTCCAGTAACTCAATAAGTTTTTCGTCATATTAGATTTATTTTAACGTTTACCAACATAGTTTTATTAAATATATACTTTTAATATTTTTTGATTTTGCCCTCGTTATTTTTGTATTTATAAATCAGGCCAATAATTGTCTACATTTATAAAGGGGGATGTCTGTAGCGTAACGAAGACTTTTATATTATTATCAACAATAATATTTAATTAATGAGGGAGAGTGGTTATCGGTGGCTGTAGTCATATGAGGGATTCGATAAATATAGTGTTTTGGTTGTCAGCTAGCGAGAAGGAAGTTTTGTGGAGTCGTATGCGGTCTTCAATAATATAATAATTCTTGTTTCCATGTTTTTTTATTCATAATGGAGTAGTTCGCCAGAATCCACGGCCCGTGATCGGGTGTTGGAGGGCGATGGAATACATGTGTGCATCCACACACATGAGTAATATACATGTATATATAAATATATATATATATATCTTAAACTAATCTTAGCCTTGGCTGGCGACATTATTATTACTATTGTTGTTAATACTATATATATTTGTATTTTAAAATATTATTACTTATTTTTTTGCATGCTACCCTTTGCATGACCACTAATTTAATATACTTTGAAATATATATATATATATATATTCCGTTTATTTTGGTTCACGTGAACATTTAATTTATACAAAAATTCCGTGCACTCCGGTATTCATTATGAATACCTCGATCACAGGTTGGCGACCCCCTTGACAGTTTGTCGGAGTGAGCAATGTGAGTAATAGGTGGATAATAATCCCATACTTGAACCTTACATATGTTTAATTTTATTTTATAAAAACATATGAAATAAACTATTTTTAAATTATGTAATATGACCACTTCAATGTGGCCAAAATATTATTGAATGTATAAATTTTAAAAGAATCTCATTTGTATCTTTTGGTATGTTTTTTTAAACTGTTTAACTAGAGTTATTAAAATAGATTATAATAATTTAAAAATGAAATTTGTCAATGCTTTTTGTAGAAAATAGTAATATAACTTAACTAGATATTGAAATGTTCATATAATGAATATGTTTATATATTATAAGATCTTTTGTAGTTTTACGAACATGTATCGGTTTTTATTTTAACCATCAAAAACAGAAAAATGTCTAAATAAATGATTCAATACAGGAAGTGGATCTCGATGATTTCTTAAATTTTATTTATAATTATATTAATAAGAAATCTCCAATTAAGAATATGTATAACAAATGATTTAACGAAGAATTAAATGTTTCTTATTTACTCCAATATTCATATTAATCACAAATAGATGTCATATCATATCATATTAATTATCATTTTTTAAAAATAAAATCAATAAAGCATTTGAATAAGTGTAAAATCAAGCACAAGCTTTTGTTATAAATTTACCCATTTCTATGACTATATGGGCTATAGAAACAAATAAAATATTATAATGTGAAATTTCTTAGAGAAAAATTAAAATCATTCTGAAAAAAAAATATTAATTAAAAATAATTTCCAGCATATTATAGTGTGATATATGATTTAAATTCCCTATAGACGTACAATTATCAATTTCTCTTAATCATATATTATTGGGTTAATATACAAATATATTATGTAATTTAACATTTTAATGATCCAGTAAGGAATATAAAAATAATATATAGTCCTCTGTAGATATATTATTATTTATTATTAATTATATCAAAATTTTAATAGTTAAAAATGTATAATCAAATGAAGCATAAGGAGATATGTATGTGGATATTTTTTTTAAATTGTTTTTTATAATTCCCTAATGAAAGATAAAAGAAATAAAATTATTTTATTCTAATGCTTTTATTTTCGTAGTTTCCACCAATTTATTTGTAAGACACATAATGATACCATTCTTCATATTTGTTCTACATATTGTACAAGCAAATTGAAATTAGGTTTGAATTAAATGTAATATTCATAACAATGTGTCGATTACAAATTATATACCTTGTAGATATTTAATAGTAAACAATAGAACACAATATTATGAAGTGCAATGTTTGGGTATAAATATAATACACTGGTTGAAGATATTAATTAGAAATTAAGAAATTTTAGTTATTTTATGTGAATTCTTAAATTTGTTTCGAATCTCAAAACGTATAAGCCATATAACTAGGAAATTATGTAAATATTATATTAATTTTCCAAGAATGAACATTTTATTTTTTAACTAAGCAAGATATGTTTATAAAGAATATAGTTTATTACATTAAAATATAAGACGTACAATGTAAACAATTTATAAATTAAGTAATTTGACCAAATTCCAAATCGACAAAATAATATTGGATAAATAAATTTTAAATAAAGCAAGTAGGTTTTCTTTTTATATGTTTTTTTTATGTTGATATTCCATGGCATAAAATGTTAACAATCAATAATAAAAAAAAAAAAAAAAATCAATAATAATATGTGTGTGTATATGTCTGCGTATGTGTATGTATGTATGTGTATATATAGACTTATCTTCTTCTTCTTCTTCTTGGGTTTTCCGGCCATCAAGACCATCCCATCACACATCCAACCCTCCAGCCTTCCCTGTCCACCGCTCTTGTTTTCCAATCTCGTCCTCCGTTCAGTGTTTCCACGTCTTTTTTTATCACGTCTTCCCACCTCAATCGTGGTCTTCCCAGTGGTCTTTTGCCTACTGGGACCTCGTCCATGGTCATTCTTATAAGATGGTTCTGGCTTCGCAGAGCATGTCCAGCCCATTGAAGTCTTCGGTGTCTGATTACGCTTAATATGTTTTCTTTCTGGAACATTCTTTCCAGTTCCTCATTTTGTCTTGTTCTCCACTCCTCTGTTTCTCTGTCCATAACAGGTCCAAAAATCTTTCTTAAAACTTTCCTTTCGAAAACCAGTAATTTCCTTTCCTCAGTCTTTCTCAAAGGCCAGGTTTCAGCCCCATAAGTGACAACTGGGCGTATTAAGGTTATATATAGTTGTATCTTCATTTCTATTGATAGAGATCGTGATCCTAATATTTTTGTGAGTCCATAGTAACATTTATTCCCTGATAGAATTCTTGATGCTATTTCTTTGTCAGTCTCATTTTTTTCTGTTAATATTGAACCCAGGTACTTAAATTGTTTGACTCTACTGAACTCATATCTACCAACTTTCAGGTGTGGAAAAAAGGCCGCACTATCTCTTCTACCAACAACCATGTATTCGGTTTTTTCCTTGTTTACTTGTAATCCCACTTTTTTTGCCTTTTCCTCCAAACGAGTAAATAGTGATCTTAAATTATCGTGTGAATTGCTCATTAGTACCACATCATCTGCATATGCCAAAATTGCTATAGTCGATTCTTGTAACTTGACACCTTCTTGCGGTTGAATATACATTTCTCTTACTACTTTCTCTAAAATTAAGTTAAATAGAATCGGTGATATTGAGTCTCCCTGTCTTAACCCAGATTTTATTAGTATTGGCTCCGTTTCTGCACTTCCTACCTTAATTTTTACGAATGTTTCTGATATGCTTATCCCAATTAGTCTTATTAATTTTTGTGGTAACTTAAACTCTTTCAGGCAATTCATTAGGCTTGCTCTATGTATGCTATCGTACGCCTTTTTGAAGTCGATAAAAAGAACATGTATCTCTTTGTCGAACTCCCATGTTTTTTGGAACAGCTGTCTAAGGATAAATATCTGATCTACTGTCGACCTTCCTGGTCTGAATCCTCCCTGATAGTCACCTATAGTTTCTTCTGATTTACTCTTCAACCTTGATAGTATGCAGTTCGAGAAGACTTTGTATGTTACATTTAGGAGAGCTATTCCCCTATAATTACTGCAGTCCTGTTTATTTCCTTTCTTGTGAATTGGACATAGCACTGCTGTCTTCCATTCTGTTGGTAATTCCTCATTTGACCATATTCGGCAAATCAGTTTCCATATTCTAAATGAGATTTCTTCTCCTCCCTTTTTTAAGAGTTCTGCTTGAATCTGATCCTCTCCTGGTGCTTTGTGATTCTTCAACTTGTTTATTTGACTTTTTACCTCATCTAGAGTGGGTTCTGTGCAATCTATAACGTCCCTATTGGCTAGATCAAAAATAAAGGTTTCTTCTGGTTCTTCACAATTCAACAGTTCTCTGAAGTAATTACCCCACTTTTTTGATAGCTCATCATCCGTTGTTATCAATGCACCATCTTCGTGTCTTAGGAACCTTTCTTTCTTTTTGTAATTTCCTCTTAGACTATTTACCCGACTGTACATATCTCTGGTCCTATGTGTTCTGTAATCTTGTTCCGCACTGTTCATTATATTCTGTATGTATTTTCTTTTTTCGCATCTAATGATATTGCTTGCTTCCCTCTGTCGAGTTCTAAAGCTCATAAATAAGTTTTCATTGCTTGTATCATTTAACCATTGTTGCCTTGCAAGGTTTCTTCTATGTACTGCTGCCTCACAGATTCCATTAAACCATGGCTTAGATTTCAGTTTTTTATTTCCTAGGGTCCTTGTTGCCACGTTATTTATAGTCTCCTTTATTTGTTCCCATTCTCTATCCACTGCATCGTTCGATAACCTTGGTTTATTTTGCAACTCATTCTTAATATTTTCTTCAAAAATTTTGCTTATGACCGGGTCCTCTAATTTATTTATATCAAATCGCCCTGTCTTTCTTTTGTCAATTTTAAATAATCTCTTTAGTTTTACCTTTATCCATATACCAATTAATAGGTGGTCGGAACCAATATCCGCACCACGTAGGGTTCTTATATTTACTATGCTATTTTTAAACCTATTTGACACTAACACATGGTCAATTTGATTTCTATGTCTTCCGTCCGGAGAGATCCACGTGTACTTATGTATATCTTTTCTCGGAAACATGGTACTTCTTATTACTAACCCTTTTCCTACTGCGAAGTCAATTAATTTTGTTCCGTTATCATTAGTAATTGCGTGTAAGCTCTGGGATCCAATATAATTCCTGTATTCTGCTTCTTGACCTAATTTTGCATTTAAATCTCCCAGCACTATTCTTAAACTTCCCTCCGATGAATCAAATACATTGGCTAATGTGGCATAAAAATATTCTTTCTCCTTCTCATCCTTCTCTTCAGTGGGTGCGTGTACATTAATTAATACAATGTCAGCATTCTCCGTTTTTAGAGTTAATGTTGAAATTCTTGGGTTAATATCTTTGAAGTCTTTTACTGCATGAATAATTGACTCGTGTACAGCAAATCCCGTTCCTAAACTGTGGCCTTGCTCACAGTTACCATTAAATATGGTTGTTTGTGAAATCTTAGTTGTCATGACATCTTCCCATCTCACCTCCTACAAGGCTACGCACTTCATTCTATATTTCTCCACTTCCCTTACTAATTCCAAAGCCGCACCAGGTTTGTACATGGTTCTTACGTTCCATGTACCACAAAACAAATCCCATTTCCGGTTTCCAGATCTTTTTCCTTTATCTCTATTCCGAGGCTTAGTGTGTGAATCCTGAACATATGATTTTTTTACAAGGCAGGGTTGTTAGCCCTGCGCTTAACCCCCAATCTGGAGGGCCAAGCTACCCCAACCAACGAAGGTCAGAGTAGGGCTATTGCAATGTATTCTAAATACATTGGGCGATGGGAGCGCCACTTTCCCTACGCCTCAGCTCGGGGCCCCGGGTTCGCTAAACCCGTAACACTGAGTGTTCCCCTGAGGGGAAACTAGGTTTGAATTAAATGTAATATTCATAACAATGTGTCGATTACAAATTATATACCTTGTAGATATTTAATAGTAAACAATAGAACACAATATTATGAAGTGCAATGTTTGGGTATAAATATAATACACTGGTTGAAGATATTAATTAGAAATTAAGAAATTTTAGTTATTTTATGTGAATTCTTAAATTTGTTTCGAATCTCAAAACGTATAAGCCATATAACTAGGAAATTATGTAAATATTATATTAATTTTCCAAGAATGAACATTTTATTTTTTAACTAAGCAAGATATGTTTATAAAGAATATAGTTTATTACATTAAAATATAAGACGTACAATGTAAACAATTTATAAATTAAGTAATTTGACCAAATTCCAAATCGACAAAATAATATTGGATAAATAAATTTTAAATAAAGCAAGTAGGTTTTCTTTTTATATGTTTTTTTTATGTTGATATTCCATGGCATAAAATGTTAACAATCAATAATAAAAAAAAAAAAAAAAATCAATAATAATATGTGTGTGTATATGTCTGCGTATGTGTATGTATGTATGTGTATATATAGACTTATATATACATGTATGTGTTTGCGTGTGCGTTTATGTATATACACGTATGTGAATAGTAAATGGAATAATAATTGTGTGACCGGTCAATTTTTCAAAACGAAGGAGATACTGTTCTCAAATATATTTTAGTTGGTTGTGAAGCAGTTATGTGATGATGTAGAGGGGAAGCATTTACGTCGTTGCTATATATGTGCTGCACTTGGTCAGAATGGTCGTCATTGGAATTTTGTCACGGCAATTGCACCTGCTGTGAATATCAACGGCGCTGACTCACCATCAGCGGATCCGAAAATACCTGCCGCTCGACCATAGCTTTATTGAGTTTTTAAAATATTTTGTGAATGTGTGTGTATAGATCTGTAGATAAAATCGTCGACCCATATTTATTTTGATTAATTGATGACATAATCAATTAATTAATTTCGTCGCCTTGATTGAGTTTTTTGAATAGCGTTCCGATGTACATTTCGGCCGACTACATTAACTGTGATTCAACGGCCAGAGAATATTTATATTGTAAATTTTGTGTATTAACTTTAAAATAACGAGGAATAACAATAAAACGTAATAGTAAATTAAGTTTATTGTATAACATAGTCACGAGTGCATTCAATAATACTTTTATATTATCTGAATAAATTGTGTTTATAGCGTGACGCATACAAATCTCCCTGTGAGGCCCATCTATACACACATATTTTAACTAAGTCAAATTTGTGAATATTGTCGAGGTTCGCGATAAATTTAGTAAATTTTTGATTTCATCTCTCTAAACTATGGTGTTAGAATGAATCATGAAAATGATTTCGCGTATCTCACCAATTTCATAGGAAAGATGGGGGGTTATTCTCATTGCTACGAGTTTTAATTTTTCTTCTGGTTTAGTCCTCAACATATGTCACCACTTGTTATTTTAATTGATTTTCTTACAACTATTAGTGCATGAAAAAAAAAAATCTTTGTTTGTCGGCCAGTTTATTTAGATATGTATATCTTATAGTCCATCTATCATCTCTTATTCACCTTATCATGGGTGGTGGATATTTTATTGATTTAATTTTCTGTAATTTTGTTGATTATTGTCTTCGAATTGTTTCGATTGCTTGGCTTTAATCATTTATTTATTTTGTTCTTTCGTTATTTTTTTCTCTTCTCCTCGATTTTCGCTTATCACTTTGTATGGATAGTGCTGGTAAAAGAACGACTCGTCCTCCAGATTATTTGCGGGTCGAAATGAAAAAATCAAATAAAAAGGATAGAAATATGTTGACCACTGCCACGTGTACTGCTAGTACGTCCAGTGCAACTACTTCTGCTATATCTTGTATGGTTGTTCCTACACTTATGACTATGTCGGTTACTACGTCAGATCGAAGCAGTGTACCAGCTCGTTCGACTGACGATCAATTAGCTTTGATACATAACATGTTATTAAAAAATGAATCTACACTAAAAACTATGCAGACAGAGAATAACGTATTAATTCCATCAATTAGAAACAAAGTTGCTAAAAACAATTCAAGATGAGAGCAAAAAGACACAGGATCATTTCGAACAATGTTTACAGCGATGGCAAAATGTGGACATCAAAGTCACAAGAAATGATGATGACATTGTATCTCTTGGAAATCAGATGTCAAAACATAATACCATTAATACTGAAGTCTTAAACCATATTGATGTTTTCGAAAATGAGATGAGAAGTGTCTTTCAGGATGTTGCCCGATTAAAGGAACTAGCTGCGATTTCATCAAGTGCAAATGTTCCTTCTGCCTCAGTACCTACATCTATACACTCATGAACAGTTCGTCCTTACGTCTCGTCATTTAATTTTAGTCAATCCGCATCGGTCCCAGTCTTTATGTCTAACTCGATAAATCCTGTCCATAATATTTCAGTTTCAGAACCATTCCCTTCAACATTTCTTGGATCCTCAGAGCACCATCATAAAACGGTTTCTGAATTTTCAGGACAAATACATGTTTTACATCCTGAGAGTTTTCTTCGACAATTGGACGCCTTCTTTGAAAATGCACCAATGTCGCCAACACAACAATTAAATTCTGCTCAAAGAAGATTAATAGGTGATGCTCGAGTTTGGTATGAATCATTAATTCCGACTCCCCAAACTTACCATGAATTTTGTATTTTGTTTCGTCAGCGATTCTGGTCCGATGCAACTCAGCGCAAAGTACGCAACGATGTATTAAGACCATTCTCATACAATTATTATACTGGATTAACTACTCATGCTATGAGTTGGATCGCCAGTGTTAAATATTTGTCTCCGTCGTTTGATCAACGAGACTTGGTCTCAATTATTATCCAACATTTTCCAGAATCCATTAGTGTGGCTTTACGTGGACGGGGCCCGAGCACTACAAATGAACTATTATCTATATTAACAAAATTCGATGAGTCCGCGACAGCTCGTGAAGGTTGGCTATAAAACCAACGAAGTGTTAATAATTGTCATGTTGATAATCGCAATTTCAATAATTATCGTGATGTTAATCGTAATTTTAACCACCGTCGTAATGATAGTCGTATTCGTAATCAGGACATTCGTCACGACCCTCCACATGGCCGAAACAACGCTTCATATTTATCCCGTGGTGACCAAGGAAATTTTCGAGGACAAGGACGGACCCACACCCTTCAAGATCAAACGGTACATCACTGTTTCTACCGCGTTACGCACTAAAAGTAAAAAGGTTACATCCCAAGTCTTACTGTCATTTTCAATTGATAACCAGGAAGCCGACTACATGTTTTTAGTTGTACCAAATTTATCAACATCTATTATATTGATTGATGATTGGTTGTCTCGCTATAAAGTGATTTTAAATTATCAAATAAATATGATTAAATTCGCAGATTGGGACCTTCAGTGTTCATTAAGTATATCTACAAAAAACAACGATTCGGTTGTATTTTCCTCTTTGTCAGTTTATGAGTCACCTGAGCATATATATCGCTCAACTTACGATCAACATATGTTCTCGGCACTAACTATTCTCCACCTTGTTTATAAACCGAATAATACCAGTCCTGTAATTAACACACTCTCCACACCAATCGAATTCTTGGAACCATTTAATAATATTAAATAACATGTGTAAAATATTACGTCACTGTGACCGAAAATTCTAAATTACTTGAGTTACTTTCTGAATATCATTGTATCTTTAGCAATCGACCAGGATGTAACACACTTTACACTTGTCATTTTGATGTTTCTCGAGATGAACCATTCAAGACAAAGCCATATCCAATTCTATTTGCTCAAAGACCAGCAGTTGAACGTGAACTTAACTGTATGCTTGAATGGGGGGTGATTGAACGCAGTTCCTCACCATACGCTAGTCCCATAATATGTGTACGGTTATGTTTAGACGCCCGTCGGATTAACCAATTGATTGTTCCAACTCGTGATGCATCTCCATCAGTGGATGAATAACTGTCCCGTTTCCACGGTAAACGATTTTTTCTAGCCTTGATTTCTCATCTGGGTACTGGCAAATACCTTAATATCCATCGGCAAATATCCATCGGTCCGTAAATATGTTTCATTTATATATGATGGACGAACTTATTCATTTACTCGGTTACCGTTCGGGTTAAGCATTTCCAATACTGCTTTTGAACAAGGCCTTGAAGCAGCACTAATGTCAACAACAGAATCAACATATCACCAAGAAAAAGAACGTTCATATCTACGTCGATGATATGTTATTGACTAATACTACATTCGATTCGCATTTAGTTTTGTTGAAGGATACCTTTGAAAAAATTCGTCAGTGGGTATGACTTTGAAATTTTCAAAATGTAAATTGATTTGTTCTAAGATAAAATTTTTAGGTTATATTGTAACTCCATCACATATTTGTATGGATCCTGACAAAGTATTGCTGCGTTTTCGTATCCTCGAAATACAAAAGAATTGCCGTCATTTATTGGTTTCTGTAATTTTTATCGTAAATGTTTTGATCATCATACTTCTCAGATGTCTCCTTTGATTAACGTACTCAAGAATAAATCATGGTCATTCAGCACAGAAAATAAAAAACAATTTGATCAAATAAAACAAACCTTGGGAAATCATATCCTTGTTCATCCAGATTTTACACAGCCATTTTGTATTCAAACTAATGCATCGAAAATAGATCTGGGAGCTGAACTCTTCCAAGTTGAGAATGACGAACGTCGAACAATAGCTTTTGCCAGTCGTGTCTTAAACGTCGACGAACGTAACTATTCTATTACAGAACATGAACTTTTATCTATCGTTTTCGCCTGTCAAAAGTTTCGCGTTTTTCTTTTAGGTCACAAAATCACCGTTTACACTGATCACCAAACCTTGGTCTTTTTGTAACGGTGTCGACTCCGCAACACCTGGCTAACCGGATGGACGTTATTATTACAGGAATACATAATCGACGTCTTGTCAAGGAATCCTGTTGGCCGAAATGAGTTGGAACCGGAAGCCATGCCATCTATTCTTAAGTTAAAAATAGAAGTTCCACCTAAATTTTCATTTGAAATAAATGAGCGTTTCAAGAATTTACGTAAAGATCAATTTTCAGATCCCCATTTACGTTCTGTTTTTATCAATATTAATTCATCAACCAGTCAACTTCACACGTGGTACAAAATTTATGAGGGTATATTGTTTTTCCGGCGTTTTGTTAGCAGTGAACAGTAACCACTATTAGTAACACTAACCAGTGTGTATTCCGTCTATTCATGAGTTGAGGCTAATTGTTTCAGTACATGAATTATATGGTCATGTTGGTCCCAAAAAATGCGCTTCAGTGTTAAAAGAGGTTTGTTATTTTCCAAATTTACACCGACGTATTCGTTTCATCGTATCACATTGTGACATCTGTCAACGTTCATAACATTTTACCATTCGATCTGAAGGACCTATGCAAAATGTTCTATCTCAATTTTCACTTGATCGTGTATTAGTGGATATTTATGGTCCTTTACCATCCGGCTGGAATAACGTATCATATATTTTTGTTGTTCTAGACAATTTTTCTAGATTTGTTAAGTTATATCCCATGAAACAAGCCACTGCGTTAGCTACGACTAATCATATGATTAATCATTATATTTCTACATATAGAAAACCAAAAATTATTGTTTCTGATCATGGTGTACAATTTAACAGCAAAATATGGCAAACTCGGTTGTACAATTTAGGAGTTCCTCCTACGTTTACCTCAGTTTATCATCCACAATCTAATCCGGCTGAGCGTGTAATGCGAGAGTTAGGGAGATTGTTCCGGTTATACTGTTCAGAACACCATTTTGACTGGCCAACATACGTACCATATATAGAATGGGTGTTGAACAACTCAGTACACGAGGCTACTGGTTCTACCCCGTCTAAGATTTTTTTAAAACAACCTCGGTACAATCCTTTAACCGTCCTTCTGAATTCCCCCCCCCCCCCCCGGAATTGTGTTTAATGCGGAACAACGGTTTAGTCATGGCACAGAAAATTCAACAATCTCGGGCCGAAAAACAAAATCGTCGTCATAATCAAAAGGGCATACCTACTTCATATAAAATTGGGGATCTAGTTTTGGTTCGGACTCACAATTTATGTTCTTCAGTCGATAAATGTATTCACAAATTTTTTATACTTTATGAAGGAACTTTTGTCGTAAAAGAAATCAAAAACAAAAACGCGTACGTGACACGGCTCGTGTATGTGTAAACGAATCGTTTACACCACCGAGCCGATATTTATCAACTGTCCATTCCTTTCCGCAAGTAACGCTGAACGAAAATACTTAACCGCCGTAAATACATTACGTGCGATCATAAGGTATTTTCGCCACCGGTACGCCGACGTAACAGATAGCGAAATATTCCTATTTATAATAATACGATTTCGCGATATGATAATTAAGCATCAGCTATTGATTACCCGCAAATCGTATTTGGGTATTATAAATAGGAATATTATATTAATTAAAAATACGATTTCCTACGAACGACGACGATTTGGATATGTCGAACCGATATACTCGTCCAGTACGTTCGTAGCCGTATTAACGCGCACATTTGACATTTACGGGAAGTCAGGTGTTTTCTGTTTTTACATTTTGTTGTTTTAGTTGTATAAAAATATATAGTAATTTATAACGCGTACCCTTGTTGTCACTGTGTATTTTATAAAACTACTCAACGGTATTTCCTGCCATTCTTACAAACCGTTACATACGTTGTTTGTGATCCGAAAACCAACCGTAAACGTGGATGTTTCAATATTATTTTACTGCGCCCATATCTTCGTCCAGTAACTCAATAAGTTTTTCGTCATATTAGATTTATTTTAACGTTTAGCAACATAGTTTTATTAAATATATATTTTTTTTTATTTTTTGATTTTGCACTCGTTATTTTTGTATATAGAAATCTGACCAATAATTGTCTACATTTATAAAGAGGGGTGTCTGTAGCGTAACGAAGACTTTTATAATATTATCAACAATAATATTTAATTAATGAGGGAGTGTGGTTATCGGCGGCGGTAGTCATATGTGGGATACGATAAATATAGTGTTTTGGTCGTCGGCTAGCGAGAAGGAAGTTTTGTGGAGTCGTATGCGGTCTTCAATAATATAATAATTCGTGTGTCCATGTTTTTTTATTCATAATGGAGTAGTTCGCCAGAATCCACGGCCCGTGATCGGGTGTTGGAAGGCGGTGGAATACATGTATATATAAATATATGTATATATCTTAAACTAATCTTAGCCTTGGCTGGCGACATTATTATTACTATTATTGTTAATACTATATATATTTGTATTTTAAAATATTATTACTTATTTTTTTGCATGCTACCCTTTGCATGACCACTAATTTAATATACTTTGAAATATATATATATTCCGTTTATTTTGGTTCACGTGAACATTTAATTATACAAAAATTCCGTGCACTCCGGTATTCATTATGAACACCTCGATCACAGGTTGGCGACCCCCTTGACAGTTTGTCGGAGTCAGCTATGTGAGTAATAGGAGGATAATAATCCCCTACTTGAACCTTACATATGTTTAATTTAATTTTATAAAAACGTATGAAATAAACTATTTTTAAATTATTTAATATGACCATTTCAAAGTGGCCAAAATATAATTGAATATATACATTTTAAAAGAATCTCATTTGTATCTTTTGGTATGTTTTTTTAAACTGTTTAACTAGAGTTATTATAATAGATTATAATAATTTAAAAATGAAATTTGTCAATGCTTTTTGTAGAAAATAGTAATATAACTTAACTAAATATTGAAATGTTCATATAATAAATATGTATATATTTATACATATAGATAAGATCTTTTGTAGTTTTATGAACATGTATCGGTTTTTATTTTAACAATCAAAAACAGAAAAATGTCTAAATAAATGATTCAATAAAGGAAGTGGATCTCGATGTTTTCTTAAATTTTATTTATCATTATATTATTAAGAAATCTCCAATTAAGAATATGTATAACAAATGATTTAACGAAGGATTATATGTTTCTTATTTAGTCCAATATTCATATTAAACACAAATAGATGTCATATCATATCATATTATTTATCATTTTTTAAAAAGAAACTCAATAAAGCATTTGAATAAGTGTAAAATTAAGGCCAAGCTCTTGTTTTAAATTTACCTTTGGCATAGCATTTGCTGTCTATAGAAACAAAAAAATATTATAATGTAAAATGAAATAGAGACAAATTAAAATCTTTTTGAAAAAACAATATTTATTAAAAATAATTTCCAGCATATTATAGTGTGATATGTGATTTAAATTCCCTATAGACGTACAATTATCAATTTTTCTTAATCATATTATTGGGATAATATACAAATATATTATATAATTTAACATTTTAATGATCCAGTAAGGAATATAAAAATAATATATAGTCCTCTGTAGATATATTATTATTTATTATTAATTATATCAAAATTTCAATAGTTAAAAATGTATAATTAAATGAAGCATGAGAAGATATGTATGTGGATGTTTTTTTTTAAAATTGTTTTTTATAATTACCTAATGAAAGATAAAAGAAATAAATTATTTTATTCTAATGCTTATATTTTTCGTAGTTTACACCAATTTATTTGTAAGACACATATTGATACCATTCTTCATATTTGTTCTACATATTGTACAAGCAAATTGAAATTAGGTTTGAATTAAATGTAATATTCATAACAAAGTGTCGATTACAAATTATATATCTTGTAGATATTTGATAGTATACAATAGAATACAATATTATGAAGTGCAATGTTCGGGTATAAATATAATACACTGGTTGAAGATATTAATTAGAAATTAAGAAATTTTAGTTATTTTATGTGAATTCTTAAATTTGTTTCGAATCTCAAAACGTATAAGCCATATAACTAGGAAATTATGTAAATATTATATTAATTTTCCAAGAATGAACATTTTATTTTTTAACTAAGCAAGATATGTTTATAAAGAATATAGTTTATTACATTAAAATATAAGACGTACAATGTAAACAATTTATAAATTAAGTAATTTGACCAAATTCCAAATCGACAAAATAATATTGGATAAATAAATTTTAAATAAAGCAAGTAGGTTTTCTTTTTATATGTTTTTTTTATGTTGATATTCCATGGCATAAAATGTTAACAATCAATAATAAAAAAAAAAAAAAAAAATCAATAATAATATGTGTGTGTATATGTCTGCGTATGTGTATGTATGTATGTGTATATATAGACTTATATATACATGTATGTGTTTGCGTGTGCGTTTATGTATATACACGTATGTGAATAGTAAATGGAATAATAATTGTGTGACCGGTCAATTTTTCAAAACGAAGGAGATACGGTTCTCAAATAATATATTTTAGTTGGTTGTGAAGCAGTTATGTGATGATGTAGAGGGGAAGCATTTACGTCGTTGCTGTATATGTGCTGCACTTGGTCAGAATGGTCGTCATTGGAATTTTGTCACGGCAATTGCTGTGAATATCAACGGCGCTGACTCACCATCAGCGGATCCGAAAATACCTGCCGCTCGACCATAGCTTTATTGAGTTTTTAAAATATTTTGTGAATGTGTGTGTATAGATCTGTAGATAAAATCGTCGACCCATATTTATTTTGATTAATCGATGACATAATTAATTAATTAATTTCGTCGCCTTGATTGAGTTTTTTGAATAGCGTTCCGATGTACATTTCGGCCGACTACATTAACTGTGATTCAACGGCCAGAGAATATTTATATTGTAAATTTTGTGTATTAACTTTAAAATAACGAGGAATAACAATAAAAGGTAATAGTAAATTATGTTTATTGTATAACATAGTCACGAGTGCATTCAATAATACTTTTATATTATCTGAATAAATTGTGTTTATAGCGTGACGCATACATATCTCCCTGTGAGGCCCATCTATACACACATATTTTAACTAAGTCAAATTTGTGAATATTGTCGAGGTTCGCGATAAATTTAGTAAATTTTTGATTTCATCTCTCTAAACTATGGTGTTAGAATGAATCATGGAAATGATTTCGCGTATCTCACCAATTTCATAGGAAAGATGGGGGGTTATTCTCATTGCTACGAGTTTTAATTTTTCTTCTTGTTTAGTCCTCAACATACGTCACCCCTTGTTATTTTAATTGATTTTCTTACAACTATTAGTGCATGAAAAAAAAAAATCTTTGTTTGTCGGCCAGTTTTTATAGATATGTATATCTTATAGTCCTTCTATCATCTCTTATTCATCTTATCACGGGTGGTGGATATTTTATTGATTTAATTTTCTGTAATTTTGTTGATTATTGTCTTCGAATTGTTTCGATTGCTTGGCTTTAATCATTTATTTATTTTGTTCTTTCGTTATTTTTTTCTCTTCTTCTCGATTTTCGCTTATCACTTTGTATGGTTAGTGCTGGTAAAAGAACGACTCGTCCTCCAGATTATTTGCGGGTCGAACTGAAAAAATCAAATAAAAAGGATAGAAATATGTTGACCACTGCCACGTGTACTGCTAGTACGTCCAGTACAACTACTTCTACCATATCTTCTATGGTTGTTCCTACACTTATGACTATGTCGGTTTCTACGTCAGATCGAAGCAGTGTACCAGCTCGTTCGATTGACGATCAATTTGCTTGGATACATAACATGTTATTAATAAATGAATCTACACTAAAAACTATGCAGGCAGAGAATAACGTATTAATTCCATCAATTAGAAACAAAGTTGCTAAAAACAATTCAAGATGAGAGCAAAAAGACACAGGATCATTTCGAACAATGTTTACAGCGATGGCAAAATGTGGACATCAAAGTCACAAGAAATGATGATGACATTGTATCTCTTGGAAATCAGATGTCAAAACAAAATACCATTAATACTGAAGTCTTAAACCGTATTGATGTTTTCGAAAATGAGATGAGAAGTGTTTCTCAGGACGTTGCTCGATTAAAGGAACTAGCTGCGATTTCATCAAGTGCAAATGTTCCTTCTGCCACAGTACCTACATCTATACACTCATCAACAGTTCGTCTTTACGTCTCGTCAATTAATTTTAGTCAATCCGCATCGATCCCAGTCTTTATGTCTAACTCGATAAATCCTGTCCATAATATTTCAGTTTCAGAGCCATTCCGTTCAACATTTCTTGGATCCTCAGAGCACCATCATAAAACGGTTTCTCAATTTTCAGGACAAATACATGTTTTACATCCTGAGAGTTTTCTTCGTCAATTGGACGCCTTCCTTGAAAATGCACCAATGTCGCCAACACAACAATTAAATTCTGCTCAAAGAAGATTAATAGGTGATGCTCGAGTTTGGTATGAATCATTAATTCCGACTCCCCAAACTTACCATGAATTTTGTATTTTGTTTCGTCAGCGATTCTGGTCCGATGCAACTCAGCGCAAAGTACTCAACGATGTATTAAGACCATTCTCATACAATTATTATACTGGATTAACTACTCATGCTATGAGTTGGATCGCCAGTGTTAAATATTTGTCTCCGTCGTTTGATCAATGAGACTTGGTCTCAATTATTATCCAACATTTTCCAGAATCCATTAGTCCAGGGATCCGAACACTACAAATGAACTATTATCTATATTAACAGAATTCGATGAGTCCGCGACAGCTCGTGAAGGTTGGCCATAAAACCAACGTAGTGTTAATAATCGTCATGTTGATAATCGCAATTTCAATAATTATCGTGATGTTAATCGTAATTTTAACCACCGTCGTAATGATAGTCGTATTCGTAATCAGGAAATTCGTCACGACCGTCCACATGGTCGAAACAACGCTAGTTGTATAATAATGCCGGTTTCGAAATCTCCTCCTCCTCTTTGACCTCCTCCTTCTCCTCTTTGCCACCGCCGCTGTCGCGTCACCGGTTCTAAAACCTCATTCCCTTCTCCTCCTCCTCCCCCCCGCCATCACCACCGCCGCCACCGCCGTCGCGGTCGCAGTCCCCCTCCGACGATGATGACCCCTGTCGCTGCAATCACCTATTACTTCTTAACCAATCGCACTGCACGTCTCCTACCTGATTTTGAATATTACCCTTTCACACATACATTACAGAAAAAATGTGTTCTTACGGTAAACCCTTGTCCTTTCTTTTACTAACATTTTGTAAAAAATATGTATGAATAATAAAATGACCTGTGTGCAACATCTAAGTAACTACCACCCTTCGTTTACTATACACAATGTGTGCGGTACATAACAATATACACGACCTTGTAAACCTACTTGAAACTACATCATTATTTAGGTCCAACGAAATAATCGACACGGACGAGAGATTCTGATCATCGAGGCCAAAACCATAAATTAAACCCGAACACAACCATTCCCACATAAACTCACATAATGAAAATACGCAGTTATAAGAAAGTACATAATAAGAGGGCATTTCACTAGAAGGACACACGCCATAAACCAATAAAAAATAAACCTACATTAACGAAAAAGTGTAAGAGATATTGTTAGGCGACACATGGACACAAGTTCTCTGGGGTACTACGACGCGGCATTTCAACAAACGAAGGGACACATCATGGGAACGGATTTCACGCTTTGAAGGGAAAAGAAGAAAGAAAGTACATACGTTGTTCAAATAGTTTAAGATATGTACATGTGTGAAAACAGACCCAAATTATAAGGTCATAATACCGACCAGAACTAATAGTGGGACGTTTAAATGTTAATTTTCTGTAACAATCGATTGTACCGTTATGTAGAAATCGGCCCCTTTGACCCTTCGATGACCACGTCTCCTCGTTAGTGTGCGCACACTCCAGCAACCAGCCAGAGCTCTCCGTCAAGTCTGTGTTCCGGAGTACCGCGTAATTTAATTCGACTTGTAATTTTTCCGTGAGTTTAGTGATTTTTTTTCTTTGTGTTCGGTATTTATATCATTTATTTCAAAATGTTTAAATGTGAAAAGTGCTCATTCACCTTTAACCGTAAAGATAATTTAAATAGACATACAAAAAAACATTATATCTCTCGCTTTTCATGCGAATACTGTTCGGAACTCTTTACACGTAAAGACAATCTCACTAGGCACGTAAAACTAATACATCGAAATGCCATACAAATGGTTATATCTGAACCCGGAACATCGATCGATAAAAATAACGATCTTCAACAACCGACTAATTTATGGCATGACGATGAAAGTGATATGGCATGCGTAAAAGCATTAGAAGAATTTGAAAATCCAGGTAAGAAAATTATAAAAACCCATACTTATATAATAAGAGGATTTTCGAACAATCTAAATTTTTTTAAATATAATCAAGCTATTAAATTTTAGCAAAATAATTTATAAAATTTAATAATAACTAAAATATTTTTTTCCGTAGACTTGTCTATTACACGTAAACGTCAAAATATACATACTAATCTAAAATCAAAAAAGATTCGCTTGAATATGGTTGTCTCCCCCGGATTTATCGAAGTTGGATCTTCACATTCACGTAAAATAATTTAGTATTATTTTAAAAATGTGCAACATTTTCCAAATTATCAGTCATTTTTCAACTCGATAAAATATGATTTAATCAACCTTGTGAAATCATTCGAATTACCATTAAAATATAATTTGAAAGTAGAGGCAATATACAGTAAACCCAACATTGTAGATTCATCGGAAAATAGATCATTTAAGACTTCGGCTAAAGCGCTTTTCGCTGACAATGATTTTAATAACGCAATATTTGAAGACTTTACCATCCACCTTTCTGAACATGACGAGTACATGAGTAGGGGGAGTGGTTTCTCTCTACAATGTATCGATGGCATATTGTTAACAATATATCGTTATACGCCTTTAGGCGGTTCGTCGTATATTTTTCTTCCGGAAGATATCATTAGAAAACGGGCCATCATAAATCCACAAAATTTTGATAACAATTGTTTCAAGTGGACAATTTTGGCCAAATATGTAACTGGGGGAAATAAACATCGTGTAGGCGAAAATTATTCAATGTACGAAAGCAGATATAATTTTTTAGGGCTTACTTTCCCGACGCCTATACATGAAATACGAATATTCGAAAAAAAAATTCTAACGTGACTGTAAATGTGTACGGTCTCAAAAAATATTTTGAAAAACCACAAAAATGAGCAACTCATAAAGTATACCCACTTAAAGTTGTGAAAATGAAAAAAACGGATCATTTCGATCTTCTCCTTATTACAGAAAACGAAAAGTCATACTATACGTATATAAAAAATTTATCAAAACTCGTATGCTCGCAAATTACACAACACGAGCATTTAATTTTAATATGCAAAAGTTGTTTTGCAACCTTTAATGATAAACCGAATAAATATAAATTAAGTGGCCAGGCGGCATTAAATGAACACATGTTGGTTTGCGGCTCACATAAACCTATACTACCAATTTTGCCAAAAGAAAGAGAATCGTTACAATTCGAAGCATGGACGAAAACGCAACGTCACCCGATTGTTATATACGCGGATTTTGAAGCGCTTCTTTTGAAATCTTCAGAAAATAAAGGTGTTAATACTATGAAGGTCCACAACCATAGCTCAATGAGTTATGGGTTTTAGTAAAGGCTTCAGAAGATTTACCAGTAAAATTATTGGAACAATACGGATTACCAATGATGCCAATAATTTTTCGAGGTTGTGAGACACAGGAGGAAGTAGCGAAACATTTTGTGAAAACGATAGTTGACGTAACGAAAAAAATTGAAATTTTATTGAAAACTAATAAACCAATAAGTATGTCAGACGAAGAAAAGCGTAAACACAAGTCGAAGAAAAAATGTGATTTATGCGAAACTACTTTTGTGCAAGAAAATCATAAGGTCGCCGATCATGTTCATCTCAACGGGAAATTTAGACAGTCTCTTTGTAACAACTGTAATATGAAATTACGTACACCGAATTTCATCCCATGTTTTTTAAATAATCTTTCTAACTGTACGCACCGACCTCCGTTACGCGAAACAAATCGCCGGAAAGGGCCGGACGCTAATAATTCGTGGCCGGCGGATTAAAAAAAAGGAAAAAAACATATGTATAAAATAAAAGACAATATATATATATGTAAATAGTGGACTGTAATAACAAAAACAATGATAAAAGCTATACAAAATAAGATTCTTACTAGCTAACTGAATAATTAAAAGGGAGGGGGGGACACATGCGATAAAGAACAGAAAATCAACATGCATTTATTTTTAAAGATTTATACAAAGTAAAGAATATGTACAATATGATATTAATATAAGTGAATATGTTATACGACCTGTTTACTAAACAAACGGGCATGTAACCATAGTCGAAACGCGTCGACAAAAGGGGTTTCAAACGCAAATAACAAACGCGTAAAATATGCCGTTAGAGGCAGTCCGGCGGAAGCGGGAAAACGAAACGACTGCGGACAATGATGAATATCAAACGGGTAGGCGCAAAGGCTTACATACGGCGATGTCGAAACAGCAGCGAACGGTCGGTAACATGCAGTTTCGTCAGCGTGCCTCCAAAGGCAAGACGAAAAGCAATAAAAAGGCCGACGCGCGCACAAACAGAAAAAAAAAAAAGGAGAACGGTACGTTCACGACGATCGCGGCACGAGACAATAATAGAACGTGGTTATGTTTATGCCGATCATGTGACAACAACAATAGTGCTATGGAGCGGTAAGGGGGGCGGCGGAGTACGACGGTCGCAGTGCTGCCACTTGTGCTGACTATCACGACCGAACATTCTCCCCGCGTTGGAAGACACAGACTTCCAAGAACAACAGACGTACAATCAAACAGGGGAAAAAAAAAAAAAAAAAAAAAAAATTACAACTTATACTTAATCGTAAAGGTGAAGACAGTTTATCAATCGCGGACAGGCAACCGGACAATCTTCACGACCGGTCTTTTGAAGACGCCATTTTGAGTGCGAACTGATACGACTCTCACGACTTGATCGGGTCCAGGGTGTACATCAACAACTCGACCGAGGCTCCATTCAGAAGGTGGTCGATTAGGCGCTTCAACAATCACAAGATCTCCGTAGGCGATGTTAGGAGTCGACTGGTACCATTTTTGGCGGCCTTGCAATGTAGACAGGTATTCTGACGTCCACCGTTTCCAAAACGATTGATAGCATTGTTTGACTAATTGCCACCGATTGAGACGGTTCATAGATATAACTGTAACATCTTGTTCGGGAAGCGCAAGGAGCGGCTGGCCAATTAAAAAATGTCCCGGCGTTAACGCACAAAGATCGTTAGGGTCCGATGAGAGCGGTGTTAAGGGGCGTGAGTTTAGAATACCTTCGACACGCGTGACTAAGGTGTGAAACTCCTCCATTGTTAACGTTTGATGGCCCAGTACGCGTTTTAAATGAAATTTAACGCTTTTTATAGCAGCCTCCCAGAGGCCACCGAAATGTGGAGCTGCAGGAGGGTTAAAATGCCACTTGCTAGGAATGTGATTTGACACGACATTTTTGGTAGATAAGTTGTTAAACAGCTCCGTCATTTGTTTGGCGGCACCCACATAGTTCGTGCCGCAGTCAGAATACAGATCAGACGGGATTCCCCGGCGTGCGACAAACCGATGTAACGCAGCCAAAAAGGCGGCAGTGAACAAATCTGACACGATTTCTAAATGGACGGCCTTTACTGTCATGCAAATGAACAACGCTAAGTATATCTTAGTGGTTTAAGAATTTCTCCTCCGCGTCTCCCTGTCGATAAATGGACCGCCATAGTCCATGCCGACATGTTGAAATGGTCGATGGGGCTGGACTCGGCTGGGTGGTAACTCACTCATAAGTGGTGCAGGACGTTGGGCTCGGTGACGTGTACAAACAACACAAGCAAAAATAGTTCGACGGACAGCGTCACGTCCTGATAATATCCAGAATTTCTGCCGCAACATAGAAATAATGAGTTTTGGCCCAGCATGCAAGTAACTTAAATGATAATGACGAATTAAGAGAGACGTTAATGAAGCCGATTTTGGTAATAAAAACGGATGCTTTGTATTGGGATCTACAGATGCATGACGTAGTCGACCACCAACACGAATAAGTCCGTTATTATCCAGGAACGGTGCCAGCTGAGCTATGGTTGGTGGCGTGATAGTGCGATTCGGTTTATTCAGTTGTGATAATAAAACAGAGAAGTGAGTCTTCTATGTCATGCGTATTAACACGAGCATAGCACGATTAATTTCAGTACAAGTTAGAACACCGGTAGAAATTGGTTGTAATAGTATTTTAGAGTACACAAAACGCAAAGCATAAGCCATGATTCGCTGCAGCTTACTTATAGAAGAAAATCTACTTAGCAGGTAATCGAATTCTGGGGCGTTCTGAGTAACGAGAGCAGACGTCATCGTATTCTTGACCTCTGGTAATTCCGGAACGTTGAGAACGATAAAATTGGAAACGGGCCACTGATCTTCAGGCAATTTAAGGAAATCCGGTCCTCTCCAATGTAACTGGCATTTCGTCATGTCAACTGGTAAAAGTCCACGTGATGACGGATCAGCAGGATTTTCGTTCGTGGATATATGCATCCATTTGCACTCGGGAATGAGTTGGTGGACTTTAGCGACTCTATTAGTCACAAAAACCTTAAAATTCTTTTGATCCGAGGTTAACCACGACAAGACGATAGAAGAGTCTGTCCATGCATACACCTGATTAATCTTAATCTCAGTGCTTAATGCTGTGTGTAATCGCTCAAGTAGTTGGGCGAGTAACAATGCACCACACAATTCTAGACGAGGGATGGACAGGGACTCATCTACCTTGCTAGTTTTTAATGGCGTAACCTTGGTTTTGGTAGCGAGAAAGTATACTTTAATATCGCTACTTTGGTGTTTGATGCGAAGATATGCGGTGGCAGCGTATCCCGTTTTTGACGCGTCGGAGAATCCCAACAATTGGATACACGCAACATTTATAACATCAATGTGACGTGGAAAGGCTAGTTGGTGTATGAATGGTAGTTCAGATAAAAATCGGCGCCAGGTACTAGCTAAATCGGAAGATAATGGGTCATCCCAACCTAGCTTATCTTGCCACAGCTCTTGCAAGAAGCTTTTCGCCCACATAAGCATTGGGCCCAAGGCTCCGATTGGGTCGAATAAGCGGGCGATTACAGAAAGCACCTTACGTTTCGACAACTGTGTTTCTGTCATATGAGTGTGATACGCGAAGTGGTCTGTACGTGTGTCCCAATGCAAACCAAGCACTTTGACCGAATGATCTTTTGGATCAAATGAGTCCTGTGTCATGCAGTCTTGTGCTGGAACTCGACGTAGAATCGAAGGGCAATTGCTAGTCCATTTTTTGAGTGCACATCCTCCCGCGTGAAGTAGTCCGATTATTTGGTCTTGGATACGTAACAAGTCTTCAGTGGTATTTGCCCCAGCGACAATGTCATCAACATACGTGGCATTGGTAAGAATTCCTTTGGCGAAAGGGAATCGATGACCTTCTTACGCATCCAGCTCGTGAAGACAACGAATGGCCAAATATGGCGCAGAACTCACACCATACGTCACCGTGACTAATTCGTATTCCTTGACTTCCTCCTCGGGTGAATTTCGCCATAGTATATGCTGGAACGCACGGTCTTCGGGTCTAATGATAATCTGACGGTACATTTTGACAATATCTGCTGTAAAAATGTACTTATTTAGACGACTACGTAGTAACAGGTCTCGAACATCTGTTTGAAGCTTGGGACCGGTACAAAGTGCATCGTTTAATGACAGCCCAGATGAAGTAATAGCCGAAGCGTCGAAGACTACGCGTAATTTTGAAAAGTCGCCGTCTGCTTTCAGGACTGCATGATGTGGTATAAAAAATTTACCGGGATGTTTAGCAATCTCCATGTGACCAAGTGTTTCATAGTCAGACATGAATTGGCGGTAAGCGGTATATAACGTAAATCTTTCATTAGCTTTCGTTCTAAATTGTAGAGCCGTTTTTAAAGCAAGCGATCGAGATTCCCCAAGTCCATGGGACGATGATACTGCGCTAACGTTATTGTCTGAACACACTGCAGACTGAACGTTCACGTGGCTAACGAAAAGCAGATCACGAAATGGAAGTGCAACACAGAATCGTCCGGACGGCTCTCGTTTTGTGGTGTCAGTGAAAAACTTTTCGCATAATTGATCTTCCGTAGTGGGTGATGTGACGTTACCGGGTTCCTCCAAAGTCCAGAATTTGCGCAAAAGTTCGTCAATGGACGGAGAGGAGGTAGCTGTTAACGACACTGAAGACGATGTACCCGATTGTGCAGTGGGACCGAAGACGACCCAACCAAGAAGAGTGTTTAGAGCTGATGGTAGTCCGACTGTGTGGATAATTTCTCCCTTGGAACGAATGAGTAGCGGAAAAACGTCTCCACCGATTAGCATGTCCACATTTGCAGGCGTGTCGAATTTCGGGTCAGCGAGAGGTAGATGCTGGTATTGGCGGCGGACATCAGGTGACAATGTATCAGCGGGCATCAGCGAGGTGATTCGTGGTAAGATTACTACCTCGGCACAGTTAAAGGTAGATTCGACATTACAATGTGGTATAAACGTGCACGTAGTAGTTCCTTTGATTTTTGCAACTGGGTTCTGTGCTAAGCCCACTATCTCGAGATGGCACTTACGACGGACGAGGCCCAACCGAATTGCACACTCTGAAGTGATGGCCGATATTTGTGAACCACTATCCAATAGTACACGTACATATTGATATTCTCCAGTACGATCACGTATTCGGACGACAGCTGTTCCCAACAATACCGTGCTATTTGTACATGAAGTACCGGAAAATTTAACTTGTGTTGCTTCACCATCGATTGTGCGGGTTGCATGACCTATTTGAGACAACACTTGATGCAGGATTCTGGCTCTCTTTACTGACATGTAAGGTCGAGTGATGGCGTTGATTGCAAGTTTTGCACGTGTATTTAGACTGGCATTCTGCAACAGTATGAGATGGGTTCAAACACGAGAGACACAGCTTGTGCGACAAGACAAACTCGCGGCGCTGACTGACAGGCAGTTTTAAAAACTTGTAACATCGATAGACAGCATGAGTATTAGCACAGTATGTGCAACACAGATTATTTTGACAAGACGAAGTGGAATCTGAACGCAACTGTCCTGTAGATGCTGATGTTTTGTTTGAATTAGTAATAGTCAACGATGATCGTGGATTGCTGACGGATTTAAATTTTTGAGAACGTGGATCGACCTTTTCTGAACACTTTATAGTTTCTAAAATTCTGCAACGTTGATAAACAAACGTGATTAGACTATCGAAAGTGGGAACACTTTCCTGTGAAGTACTAGTTTCAAATAACTGTCGTGTTGTTGGATCCAATAAGCGTGAACCGATAGAGAATAATATAAAATCAGCAAGGTCCACAACACCAAGTGCCTTTATCGCAGCGATATTTTCTTGGAAAGTATGAACGAAGCTCAACAGAGACGGCAATGACTCCGAATTCATTGGACGAAAAGGCAAATAATTTTTCCAAATGTGCTGTTGCTAATAGCCGTTGATTCTCAAAACGATTGGAAAGTGTTGCCCACGCAATGTCATAATTTTCTTCCGTGACTGGTAATGAATTAATGACAGAGAGTGCAGTACCGGAAAGGCATGACAATAAGTAATGAAATTGATCGATTCGACTGAGACTATCATTTCGGCGTATCAATGACATGAATTTATCGCGAAAAGGTCTCCATTGTATTAGATTTCCGTCAAATCTTGGCAACTCAATCTTGGGCAACGCAAGAATGGACGACGAAGAAGTAGAAACGCGTGATGTTTCTGGTACAGAACTGAACGCGTTTTCGCGTTGAAGCACACGCGCGGCTATGGCGCAGGTATCGTAATATACTTGTTCTTCTGGTCGTAACATCTGAATCGACGGCAAACTGCTCGACCCCGTCGTCAAATCCCATTAAAATATCTAAAATAGTGTTTTGTTGGTCTTGAAACTGCTTGAAAAGCGACTGTAATTTTCCCATACGGACTATAAATTTTCTTTTAAAGTTTTGTTGTCATTGACTTGAACTGCAATTGAGTAGATGTTATTTATTGATCGGGTTTGTTTGATCGCGCATGACACGGACGCACAATAACTCCTTATGAGCCGTTACACTTCTATTTGACTTAACCATAATGTTGCTGTTTTAAACAAAACAAAATGAACAAAAAAAAAAAAAATATATATATAGATATATCGGCCCGAAGGACCAAAATGTACGCACCGACCTCCGTTACGCGAAACAAATCGCCGGAAAGGGCCGGACGCTAATAATTCGTGGCCGGCGGATTAAAAAAAAGGAAAAAAAAAATGTATAAAATAAAAGACAATATATATATATGTAAATAGTGGACTGTAATAACAAAAACAATGATAAAAGCTATACAAAATAAGATTCTTACTAGCTAACTGAATAATTAAAAGGGAGGGGGGGACACATGCGATAAAGAACAGAAAATCAACATGCATTTATTTTTAAAGATTTATACAAAGTAAAGAATATGTACAATATGATATTAATATAAGTGAATATGTTATACGACCTGTTTACTAAACAAACGGGCATGTAACCATAGTCGAAACGCGTCGACAAAAGGGGTTTCAAACGCGAATAACAAACGCGTAAAATATGCCGTTAGAGGCAGTCCGGCGGAAGCGGGAAAACGAAACGACTGCGGACAATGATGAATATCAAACGGGTAGGCGCAAAGGCTTACATACGGCGATGTCGAAACAGCAGCGAACGGTCGGTAACATGCAGTTTCGTCAGCGTGCCGCCAAAGGCAAGACGAAAAGCAATAAAAAGGCCGACGCGCGCACAAACAGAAAAAAAAAAAGGAGAACGGTACGTTCACGACGATCGCGGCACGAGACAATAATAGAACGTGGTTATGTTTATGCCGATCATGTGACAACAACAATAGTGCTATGGATCGGTAAGGGGGGCGGCGGAGTACGACGGTCGCAGTGCTGCCACTTGTGCTGACTATCACGACCGAACACTAACTATGATGCTCACTTTATCGTACGCGAACTTGGCTACGATACAAATACGATTGAAGTTATACCGAACACTAATGAGAAATATATTTCATTTGAAAAATATGTTAGTAATACCTTTACTATAAGATTCGTTGATACATTTCGGTTTATGGCTTTAAGTTTGGCGACATTAGCCAAATTAGACATTAGTCCAATCTTGTTACCCTCGATTTTTCAAATTTCTGCGAGTCTGCTAAATTTTTCGATGCCGAAGATTTGACACTTGTTGCTCGTAAGGGGGTGTACCCATATGAATATACGGATAGTTGAAATAAATTGGAGAAGACAAGTTTGCCATCGAAAGAACATTTTTATAGTATTTTGACAGAGTCGGAGATCACCGAGGAGGACTACGATGATGCGGAGAAAGTTTGGAAACATTTTAAATGCAATACACTAGGCGAATACAGTGATCTATATTTAAAAATTGATATATTGTTGCTGGCGGATGTTTTTGAAAACTTCCGAGATATTTGTTTGAAGACGTATAATTTGGATCCGTCATTCTACTATACAGCACCCGGTCTCAGTTTCGATAGCATGTTGAAACTAACATCGATAAAGCTCGAACTCTTAACAGACTACGATATGGTGCTAATGTTTGAAAAAGGTAATTTTTCTAACTTTTAAATAAATATAAATATTAAAAATTATATTTTCTATAGGAATACGTGGTAGGCTAGTGCAAGCGAGTAAACGATATGGAAAAGCAAACAATTTCAAGACACCCGATTTCGATGATCGAAAACCAAAGTCATGGATAATTTATCAAAATTGTAAGTATTTGTGTGTTTCTTATTTAATTATAGTTAAAATCCCGTTTAATTAATTTTATAGGCAACAACTTGTATGGATGGGCAATGTTCTAACATATGTCATACGGCGGTATCAGGTGGATCGAACCGACACTCAACGGTCTTAACGAATTATCCGAAACATCAGACGTAGGAAAGGTGTATGAGGTATTTCGTATTTCGTATTTTGTATTTCGTATCCTCAACATTTACATGATGATCACAACGACCTCCCCTTCCTACCAAATAATAGCATACCACGAGGTTCTAATATTTCAAAGTTGATGGCTACATTAGAACCAAAAACCAATTACATAATACATTACCGTAACCTGCAACAAGCCATCGATAATGGCCTGATTATTGAAAAAGTAATAGTTTTTTTTTTTTTTTTTAATTATGTTATAATATTTACATTCATTTTAATATTTGTGTAGGTACATAGAGTCCTCGAATATAATCAGTCAACATGGTTGGCACAATACATAAACCTGAATACAGAAATGAGAAAAAATGCGAACGAATTTGAGAAAGATTTTTTCAAACTCAGGAATAACGCTGTATTTGGTATGCTATTATTATTATTATTATTATTATTATTATTATTATTATTATTATTATAGGAAAGACTATGGAATCTGTGAGAAAGCGTATAAAAATGGAATTAGTTTCCTCGGATGTTAGGATGCAGAAATTGATTAACAAAGTGACGTTTAAATATTCCACACCATACAGTGAAAACTTGTCTGCAGTATCATTAGAAAATAAGATTATCAAATTTGATAAACCGATTTACATCGGGTTTGCAGTATTGGACATTTCAAAATCGCTAATGTACGACTATCACTATAATGTAATGAAACGACATTATACTAATTCAATTACATTAATGTATACGGATACAGGTATATTATTTTATATTATTTATATGTCATATATTTTATTTTGTTTTATTTTTTCAGATTCATTAATATATACTAACAATTTTTATTAGGATTTGCAAAAAAATTCAAACTTGCTCGACGAAAGGATACTTCAAATCTTCATCAAGATCACCCCTGTTACATTTAAGAGAGGAAAAAGATACCAGGGCTGTTTTTTGACGAAACGTATGGACGTACAATATATGAATTTATAGTACTTCGAGCCTAGTCGTACGCGTATAACATCGATGACGAGGAGAAAATCAAGGCCAAAGGTATTTGAGGACATGTTGTCAAAAAGCACATGACGTTTAATGATCGTATACGATGCCTGTTTGGTGATAAGGAATTGAACCGGTATACGTATAGTGTTTCCATCAGATCATTTAATCATCGAATCTCAACGATAAAAACAAATAAATTAACATACAACTATCATGACGAAAAACGACGTATTCTTGATGATCAAATACATACGTTGGCACACGGACATTATAAGATTGAGTAAGTTAAACTGAAAAATGTAGATTTTTAAAACTATTTTATTTATTTGTATTTTATATTTCAGCGAAATAATGACCGATGTTGAAATTGATGAACTTGATAATTGATAGCAATAAATTATTACTTTTTTCTATTATATTTGTATAATGTATACCTACCCGTGTATTGTACTCGTATATATTTGTTTATTATTGTTTATTTTAACTTGTATATTCACATTATTATTAATTATGTCTATACTTTTATAAATAATACACACATTATATATTTGCAAACCGATTTTATATAAGTTATAAAATAAAAAAACTCATAATCATTAAGAAATATATTAAATTTTATTGTGAAAAACCATTCGATTTATATATTATTTGCAAACCATTTTTTTAATGCAAAAACTTTATAGAATGTACAATGTTTCGGGTTTAAATTCATATGGAAAATACAACAAGGTATACTATCTTCAGCACATAATTGATCCAATCGTGGACATCCGAGTTCTTCAATGTTGATAACCGAAACATGTGGAATGAAATTGCTGAAAATTTTCTGTTTCTGTTCTCCTTTAATGTATATGTTCTCAAAGTTCAAGGAGTTTAATATTCTATCGACTTCTTCATACTCGACATCACCGTATTCCATTGAAAGGCCATGGTAATTCTGTTCAAGCCATTTATTTGTCCTTTGACTCTTTACATCTTGTGTGTTGTTACAATGTTTAAAAATCCAGTGTTGTGTCGACCAAGTATCAGTGTCGATAACTGACATTTCTTTAATAAGGTACTTTGAGTTTGTTCCAAGAACACATTGAATATCTAATATAGCCGATGACATAGTACGTCCTTTCTCATCAACTACAGTATTAAAACTGAGTTTATTTAATATTCATTTATTACTTTTAAATTAAACTACTACATATGATTAGTTGTAAGATGTAATTCAATCTTCGGTATTCTGTCTTTCATATCTACTATACAATTTTCAAGATATACTTCACTATTTATTTTAGTAAAGTTAAAATTTTTAACACGATCGTCAATATTGTCTAAATGTTCTGCTACATTTTCAATAGTGGCTTGTAATTTACTAAGTTCAATATTAAAATTAATAGTTAAATTTTTATATTTTCTTCAAGTTTAATAATACTATTTTTCTGTACATCTAATGTTTGATTATTAATCATTACATTTGATTTAAGTATTCTGTAATATTCCTGAATTTGACCAATAGCTTTATTACCACGTTCACTTATCGAGTTGTTGAATACGTCCATGATGTATGACTTCGTATACAATACTAGGATTATAATCTGAGATCACTAGTTTTTATCCAACTGTTGTGCGAATTATCAAAACCTGGTTAGGTTAGGCCTAACCACTTTACAAATATTTTGTCACCTTTTTTACGTATAATTTTTTCAACCAAATAATCGTCGGGGTAATATGTTTTTGATAGTTCTTCACCGTAAAAACTCCCGGTCACAGGTCTCTCGATATAAT